>JASFAX010003011.1:0-43919 GCA_030737875.1 Allium sativum
CCCAACCACTATATATGATTCTAGGAAACTAAGCATGATGGACTCCTTTTAGGTCACAAGGAAGTCCCTCCCTAAGACCAACCCGTATCCTATAAAACCCAAAAAGTTTAGTCAAACCAACGAACACCCTCCAGCCCCAACATGTGTTACTAACAGATGAGTCATACTCCCTATGGGGTTTGCAACAGAAAGTGGATTGAGAAGGGGACCGAGAGGATATACACAAAAGATAGCACGCAAGTAAGCTCTACAGGAAGAGAGGGATCAAAGATATACTCTTAAGAAGAGATATGATGCACGAATCTAGTCTTCAATCTTCTAAGTCGCATTTCCTTGAGCTTAACTCCATTATGCTTTGTCCGTCTTTAACTTCACAATTTCGTAGCTTCTTAATTCTTGTTTCCAAAATATGAGTTGGAACCTAATTCACTGTTGCCTCTCATTCCTCTTTCACTTACTCTACTTCTAATATACTCAGCTCAAACATAACGGCGTACTCATGGTTTCATGCAAGCTCTCCAAAATTCACTAGTGAATTTTAGATCTCGTCCACTTACTATCAGGTATTCCACGTAGAAGAACTATCTCTCGGAAATAAATGCCAACCATGTTGCCAAATGTACTTACTAAGGTGATTCTCTACAACTCATGCATAAGCGAAATAAACCTTCTGCCTTAGTGGCGAACACTACTGGAGCGCCCCATTCTGAAATGCTCCTTCTAATGAACCCCTTTTCTAGAAGCTCTTTAATCTGTTTACTGAGCTCTTTCCTTTCCCGTGGAGCCATGTGTCTAACGGGCAACGCAACGGGCTTTGCATTATCTACAAGATATATACGGAAGTCTATCTCCCGCTTCGGAGGCAAGCCCTTCACCTCTTCGAAGACATCCGGATATTTCCGGACCACTCTAATCGATTGCAAATTTTCAACGGAGGCATCTAGCGATTCAAGATAACTAAGCATAACCGCATACGAGGGATTACAAGAAATTTCCAAAGTATTACCGAGCTGGGTTAGGAGCCTAACAACCCTTTTCTCACAATCAAGGATGGCCCCATTACTGGATAGCCAATCCATGCCCAAAATCAAACCATATCCCGAAAAGCCCAAAACAAAGGCACTACGTTTAAACTCTACACTTAGAATAGAAGTTTTCAATCCCACACAGATCATAGACAAATGAGCTGGGCCCCCAATTGGGTTTGAAACAATTAAGGGGTCCTCTACCATACTAGTTTTTAGGTGCAGAGATTCTACTAAAGCAGACGAGATAAAGGAGTGTGATGCGCCAGAATCAAATAAAGTGCGAACGGGGTGATCATAAAGGTAAACTACACTTTCTACAGAAGTATTTATACCTCGCTGTTGCAGAGGTGGCGCTTCTAGCACATGAACATGTGCCCCTGTAGTGGATCCAGCCCTCTGCCCATGTCCTCGTTTCTTTGGGCAGTCCTTAGCCCTGTGGCCTGTCTCACCGCAAGAAAAGCACCCACCATTCATCTTGGCCTTCTTTTTCCGGCAATCTTTCACTAAGTGCCCCACTTTGCCACAGAATTTACACTCCCTCTTCTCTCGGGACTTGTTGTCTTTCCCGCCCTTCTCAAAGTCTGTCTTCTCAGGACAGTCTTTGCTGATGTGTCCAGTCTCCCCACAATGAAAACATTCTCCTTGCTTTCTTTTCCTCTTTCTACAATCCTTGGCTATGTGCCCTTCCGTACCACAAAAATTGCATTTCCTTTTTTCCCGTTTCTTATTATTACTGTTACGATCCTTTCTTGTTTGACTATTATTCGTCTTCCTGCTCTGGGACTCTTCCGCTTGCTGGCTCACGTGGAGGAGGAGGAGTGAAAGCGTCAGCAGCTGAGGAGTAAGGTCTCCAGACATGCTGAAACAGAAAGGATAGATTCAAAACGAAGGATAAGAGATAGTACCTATGGCTTTGGGGGGACTTTGCCTTTTAAAACAAAATAATATTTTATCTTTTAAAAATGCTTCTTTAAATTTCTTTTTGAAAATAAATTTTCAAAACTTTTTATCTTATCTGGTAAACCTATGCTCTGATACCAAGTGAAACACCCCACCTCCGTTAGGGTCACTCTCAAAGGGAATGCCCTAATTTTGGTGGAGGTTTATAAGTATAAGTCACGGATATACAAGACAGATATAAGAACACATATTTTTGAACAGCGGAAAACAACAACTTTTATTTCAATAAAATACGTGTTACACCAACCATACCATAATTGTCTTACAATACTTCAAAAAAAACATAACATCTTCATAACTGTCTTGATTACATTATTTAAAGAAGCATAAAGAAAACATAAATAAACTGCAAAAGTCCCATAGTTGTTGTCCAAAGCCATAGTCCAAACGAAAAGATCCAAGCAATACATTCTTTCTCTTCAAGCTGGATATGAAGGTTGGTCAAGCTGCGGTATTCCCTCCCTGTGGACCTGGGGGGGAGGGGGGAACGGAAGAAAAGTAGAGTCAAACATAAAGCCTGAGTAAGTCTAGGACTATTCAGTCTATGAATAAAGAACTGGGTATGATAAGTATAAACTAGAAATGGGAAAGCACCATAAACTAAGTCAAGTTGTCTAGGGTTGAATATACTATCGTACCCCCTATTAATCTCTGTACCCATATAAACTAGTTCCCAACGGGCACCCCATAATCAGGGTGAAGTGATCCATTTTATGATGATCGGCTCCTACTCGCATAGTTACATGTGTCTTACGGCCCCCGATGTTGTAGTTACCTATGCTGGTCCCACCATGGGGTGTATCAAGTCCCATGGTGGCGGCCCGACACAATCCTAGAATGCACAGGTATGCTACTGGTGCCCAGTGCCTTATTTTTCTGCGCCGGAGTGTGTGCACGCCCGCACCCCGTTAGAACCTACACTGCTGCACCACCGCCGTCGATTTGACCTCTTACAATCAGCCCAGTAATCGTGCCCCACCCTGCCTAGTTTCAGGGTATCATGATACCATGTAGGGTTACTGCGAAAAGGGTCCCCCGCTACTAGGTTTTCTATTTCTGGCCAACATGCTAAGTTGGTTAAGTGTTTTATAAACCTAACCCCCAATCAGTCTGTTTAGTTTAGCATGTTCCATTTTGATTAAGTATTAATATAATTTACTTAATCCTATCAATCCTGACTCAGCCTTAATTGTCTTATTAAAGCCTTGACCTCTCACATTAGACAGGTATTGTTGTGGCTGTCTGTTGCCGGTTGGGTCCGGGCAGTCTTACGCCACAACTCAGTCTAACCTCGGGTCCTTATTGGGCTCCGTGTTTAACCACCCACATTGGATAGGTATTGTTGTGACTACTGGACAGCCGGGCGGTTCCGGGCAGGTTTACATCACAACTCAATCCAACCTCGGGTTAAACACATCGTATTTTTCTACATTTACATATTTTGTCTCTTTTCTTTTTATATGTAAATATTTGCGGCTCATTATTCAAATTCATCTTTATTGGTTAAATTTCATTTATGCCACTTAATTGTTCTTTCAAGGTTGTTGGCATGCGTTAAACATGCCAACACATATGTTCTATATTTTAGCCCAAACGTCATTACCCCCGTATTATACGTTTGCTCCAACGTAAGGTGTGTTGGGTTTAATACTTAAACCCAATTTAGCCAAGTGAAAAGGGGAGGCTTATAACATGATGTTTATAAGATAACATGAAAAAGGGGAGTGTGAACGCATGAACTTGCAACGAACGATTAAATTAACATAAAATAGGCACATGTGAACTTGCAATTTTAACATCATATAATCATGGCATAACATGAATCATTTTATCCATATAATCATAGCATAAACAATACTTAAACATAAATCATTCTATTCATATGGTTAATGCATAGACAATACTTAATCATGAATTATTTTACTCATATGATTATGGCATAAGCAGTACTTAAACATGGATTATTCTAGTCATATGATAATGGCATAAACTTAAACATGAATCATAGGTTCAACTAACCATGTAAACTTGAAATTAAGAATCTAACTAAATTAGATATCATTATTATTGGCACGGGGTCTTGACTAGAAATATAAGTCCATATTTTTATTTAGGCATAATATAAACTAATCATGTTCATAAAATCACTATATGTTAACAAAAGGTACTTACTTTTGTAACTAATACAAAAGTATGGTTCAACTAGAATTATCCCAACCTAATTCTTATATGAATCATGGTTTTTAATCCATTTATAAAATTATAGCATAAACATATCTAAACTTACATCATGGTTTTCATTTTTATCTATGTAAACTTGCAAGAGGAATGTAATTCTAATGTAATTCTAATGTAACTTATGATAACAACCTGAGCCTAAAAACATGTTTTTCAATTGGGCATAATAACGAACATAGTTTAGTCATGTTCATAAAGGTGCTTACTTTTGTTTCTAACACAAAAGTATGATTTGCCAATTTTTCAACATAGATTCATATAAATCATGGTACTTAGTCGGTTCAATTACACACTAAAAGTGGTCATAAAAGTATGTACATCATATTAGCATAATAACGAATCATATACTTGCATGAATTCCAATTAAAATATCATAACATATAGTTGTTAACATGAATCATATACTTGCATGAATCTTAAATAAACTATTACAACATATAGTTGTTACTTTCAACATGAATCATATACTTGCAATGATCAAATGGGTGTTGTAAATAACTACCACAAACATGTAGTTTTCAATATGAATCATATGCTTGCATGAATCCCAATTAAAATTCCACAACATGTGGTTGTCAACATAAATCATATACTTGTATGAATCCAATCGTACACCATAGTATTGCCAAATCGTTTAGAATCAAAATAACATACAAATATAAGTCATTATCGCCACAATTCCATTTCGTTTCCAACGCAAATCGCGTACTTGCAAATATCCAATCGTATACCATAATATTCCCAAATCGTTATGCATCAAAGCAACATACAAATATAGATTATTATCGCCACAATTCCATTTCTTACATTACACAAATCAACACAATTATTTAATTCATATCGGATTAGCACTCTACTTACAGCGTATGACGAATCTTCAATTCAGGAATCTGAATTCTGAATTTGGAGATGCTATTATTTGTTGTAGGCGTTGCTTTGATTTGATTAACGTTGCTTTAAGCTTTGAATTATCTCCTAGTTGCCTCTCAATTTCTGACGGCTATACTTAGTCTCTCCTCAACAACATGACGGTCTCATCTCCATTTTAGTTTATGTGAATTAGGGTTAGCCTTAGGTCCTTTTTATAGAGTTTGTGAGTTGATTTAGACCGTCGATGAAGCTTGGTTCAATAATAGCCGTTCGTTTGAAGGAGAGACCAACCAGGAGCTGACACCTAGCCCTAGTGACAAGGCAAGGCTCAGAAAATCGACCAAACACAGACCTGGCCAGCCAGGGTGGGCTGGGTTCGACCTGGCTCAGGGGCCAGGTCGACAGCCCAGTCGACACCGTGTCGACTTGGCAGTCGACACGGGTTACCCATGTCGACTGCCCAGTCGACCTGGCTAGCCCCAGGTCGACTGCCAAGTCGACCTGGGTGCTTTGGGCGGGAATTTTCCCGCCTTGGCCAATTGGGCCCGATTTTGAATTTTGAATTAGTTTTTCTGAGCTGTTTTCGTCTGTTCGAATTTTAAACCTAATTCTGAAACTTCCGGAGGCCATATCTTGGTCATACGGACTCCGATTTTCGAAAACTCGGACTCTATTTCGCGTATTTTTCCGAGACGAACGCAATGGCGTATCCCGTTTCCCTTAATTCTTTGATTTGAAATTAATTATACTTTAATTTATGAATTTCACGGTTATAGAATACACGGGGTGTTACAAGTTTATCTTTGTTCTTACATAAATTTAGGCATACATGGTACCGATGCATGACTAAAAATCTCCAAGTACTAAATGTATACTTGTTTCAACTTCCAGTGAAAATACTAAAACATTTTCCTTGTTTCTTACAATAGATGTGGAAAGTACAATCCAAACAAATCGAACCATGGATCGCGAATACACGATGGTTACGTCTGGTTCCCCCAGATATCGTCCATGCCCTTGAGCAATCACTTCCCTACGAATTACGCTATGACACACAACACAACCATAGATCGTAGATACACATTGGTTTCGTCTGGATCCCCTAGAAAACATCTGTAACTTTGAGCAGTCCCTGCTCTACGAATTACGCTATGTGGACCACAGATACACAATAGTTACGCTTGAATTCCCCTTCGAAACATCCGTACCTCAGAGCAATCACTACGCAGGCGGATTACGCCATAAAACGACCATAGATCGCAGCTACACAATGGTTTCGCTTGGATCCCCCAAGAAACATCCGTAACCGTAAGCTCTCACAGCCCTACGAATTTCGCTATGCAGTCCAGTTCATAAGACCGTAGGTTACCCCATGGAATTCAATGGATACTCGAGTATTATATACGGAAAACCTAAACTAGAGAAGATGAATCGATAGAATGAATCCACGATGTTGTCACAATGCGAATATCAAGCAGAATGTACTTCCATATTCTTATTTCAAAAATATATGTACTATACATATAGTACTTCATTTCAAATCACATTTATATAAATATCCATTCACATAAATTTTCCAAATCTCATTTTCAAGTATGTCATTCTCATATAAATCCATTATATAAGATTATAAATTTGCATCAATTATATTCCAAATCAATAGTTTTAGAATCTCATACTTATATAATTCGTATAAATTTCAAAATTTCACATCATAATATTCATATATTGATAATCTCCAAAATTTCCATTTCAAGATAAAATTAAATTGATTTCAAAACATTTTGAGTAATCAATATCACTTCGAAATTTAAGTTCGCATTTACATATTGATTTGAGTAATCAATATCATTTCAAAATTTAAATCCATGTTTACATGTAACGACTCACTATTTTTAACATCTCGAATCGATAATTTAAACCAACTCAAGACGCTTCAAATGGCGAATCGTTATTACTTATGGAAATTAACAAGAACAAATCACAGGCAGATTTTTACACAATATTTAACAACGGAAAACGTTTTTATAACAAATATCAGAGTCTTACAGAACTTGTACAATGGAAAATAATATAATGTATACATAGATTACCTAACCTGCAACTCGGTCTGACCCGAGTAACGAGTACACGGGTCAGTCTAGTTTAAACATACAAGTATAATAAGATGAATGGACTATATTGTTATTAAGATAAAAATTCCTTTTCATAAGGATAGGAATCTCATACTCACGAATGAATTCAAGACACAGAAGAGATGATTCCTTTCTATCAGAAAGGAATAATTTGAACTCAGATCAATAGATTTCTCAAATG
The DNA here is from genome assembly GCA_030737875.1 of Allium sativum. Taxonomy (NCBI): domain Eukaryota; kingdom Viridiplantae; phylum Streptophyta; class Magnoliopsida; order Asparagales; family Amaryllidaceae; genus Allium; species Allium sativum. The sequence continues at coordinate 7,413 of JASFAX010003011.1, forward strand.
GTGAAATCATAAAGAAAACTCAGAATTCAGTACATAAACTCATATCGGACCCGAAAAGAATATAATTGCTGGGACAAGGTCGCCTACACCTTCCTCGAGTAGTTTCGTCACAAGGACAAGGTCGCTTACACCTCCTTCGAGCAGTTTCGTCAGCCATGGTATTGCTTAGTTCTTCCACCACGGGATTTCTTATCGACTTTTGGACTAGTTCCCACAGTTTTTGTGTATCATCGACTTAGTTGTAGTTAATTCTTTTTGGTGGGTACATGATGTATATTTGTATATGGTGGTTATGTGACGAATTTTGTACTACATTATGTATTATACTTGATGTATATGTATAACTATGACGGTGTTTACTGTTCTGTGATCTATGATTATTATATATGTTATGTTTTGTTCTGAATAGATCCTATAGCCACCGTAGAAATGTAATAAGCAAGTATTAAGTATGTCAAACCACTTGAGGTAAGAAAAAAATCATAGCATATTTTGGACGTACTTAAGATTTGTTTAATGCATGACTACAAGTGATCGCTCCTAAAAAACCCTATTCTCCATATTAGCAGACGACATTACCCGTTAATGCTCTTTGTTAATACGGGTCTCGGGGTGGGGGCGTTACATGGTGAGTCATTACATCACTGTTATGTTTTGCGATCCAATCGAAAACATGTTTATAAATATTAATAATCTATAAAATAAGATTTATGCAGTAAAGCTGCAAATCAAATCTGAAGAAATTTATGTTAAGGTATTTAATATATATATAACTTGCACAGCTATCATAAGCGTAAATATATATATATGTAAAATCAAAATAGAAATTGTACATAGAAGAGTTAATTTTGTAAATCACTTTTGCGTTCATTAATGCATATTTGTTTAGCAAATCAAAATTTTATTCAACACACAACTATATGTATGTAGTGGATATAGATTTAGATGACTTGTTGTAACGAACTAACATTTTCCCAAACCTGATTATCGACACAAAAACCATACCGACTAACCAAGACTAGGAATTTACCGGATCATTAATAGAAAGAAGTCAGAGGGTGAGAAATAGAAAGAAAGAAAGTTAGAATAGAAGAAGAACATAAATAACAACATCAGAGTAAACAAGAATCTCACAGCGGAACAAATCAATATATTATATAACATAACTTTAAAATAAAACCAATATCTGTATACAATACCATTATCGGAGTACAACACTTGCAACACAGCGGAAATAAACAATAGTTATATAATCCTGAAGCCTCCTGCTCCAAGCTCTCCAAGTATATCTGTAAAATCCCGACTACTTGACTGCCCGTACAAATTTGGGCACCCAAAGAGTTTAGGGTAAAACAAAGCAAAATAAACTCTGGGTCAATCATGGGACTGGTGTGAGTAAACTCCAACCACTTGGTTTAACTTTTAAAATCCTTTTTAAAGAAACGATAATCGTAAGACTGATCCACACATAAACACAGATGGTTTTTACCTTATGATAAATCAAAATATTCTTTATATCAAAGCACTTCTAATATTATAATAGTGTCTAAATCAAATAATTTACAATTTAATGGAACACTTGCATCTCATGCTCCACATATACAATCAAAAACCGCGGCTCTTATTGGAGAATGGATTCCAACTGACAAGGTATGGGACCACCTTCCAACACCGTATCTTTAGAGAGAAATACACTGGGTTCAACAAGAATATCTTGCAACCTAGGCTAAACATGACCGGTCACTCATTTCGCTTGAGTGTACCTAATGTATTATCACCAACGGTTGGGATTAGCAACCGTTTTCCGAAAGGGACAACATCGAAATAGATTAAAGAAGCAAATGGATTTTCTCTAGATTAGGTGACAATACACCCTAATTGGGAGCTACCCACTTAGCCATGCGACCTACCCGATTTTATACCTTTTCCGGTTGTGAGGCTTGAGGTTATAACGTATCTTTTTGACAGATCACACCTATATGTACTTTGAATGCGTCATATCTGCCAAATCGCAAATTGATTTCTACAAAAATACCATGGATATAAAGCTAAGAGAAACGAATTCCTCCGCCCCTAAACGTAAATACATTTGAAGAGATCAACTTATGCGATCTATTAGATATATCCTATCAAACATTTTTCCTACAAGTTGTCCTGGGACTGGACAAATCGAAGGCACTATTCTGTAAACCCATCTTAGGCAATTTCTACTTAGGATTCGGCAGAACAACCCTTGCATAAACTCCGTCTCCAATTATCTTCATCATATTTGATTCGCAACGCTAATGCCCATACAAACTGGTTTTCAAATAATAAATCTGATCTTGGTCTCTCTGTATTGACGATTTGGAAAAATTGGTCAAAAACTTTGATAGTCGGTTATTTAACTATCAAAGGAAAACACCCATACACACAACGGTCTTAATTCCAAATGGAAATTTTATCGATCAATCATCAATCAACATTTTTTCTTTTAAATTAATTTATCAATAATTTATTCATTTCCCAATCTCCTATTTCCCATATATTCAAAATCCTTATTTTCTAAATTTATAAAATATACGTTATTAACGTTGGAAAATGTTTCTTATTCATGCATCATTACTCTCCTACATCTATTAGTCTCTAACTGTAAACTAGTAAGAGAACAACTTCCTAAGTATCAACTCCGAAGGCCAAAACCAACATCAGATCGATACTCATAAAACCATTCAACTTAACTAATCTCCAGTCAGTTTCTAATTCCCTTAACTCCATTTTAATTCCTATTTCAAAAACCAATTTCCTTTATAAAAGTTTTTATTTGCAAATATTTTACTTCCACCCATTATTCACTTCAAACATGAATAATATTTCTTTTTATAAAATCAGTCAGTTTGATTTTGCATTTAAAACAATATCTCAAACCCAAATTCTTTTTATACTTTTATTTATAGACTATTCATAAAAATCCTATTTTTATTTCCAATAACCTATAATCTCATTGATAATTCCCTTTATAACTGCTACGCTTGCATTAAATTTCAAATATCGATGTTAAAACCGATTTTTACTTCACTTTATAAACTTAGTCTTATATTTTTGTTTATCCAATGATAAATATATTTCTCAATTTATAAACATCGTTTATAAATTATTCATCTCAACTTATCTGTTAAAAACATATTTCTATTTAATATTTACTTTTAATTAATCTTCTCATAACTCTTTTATAACTCACAATTCCCTTTTTTTAATTCTATAAATTTTAAAATAAATCATATCCATTCCATATAACTATTAATAACTTTCCACAGAAGTTTCTTATTTAATTACCAAATATTTCCTTTTTATAAAATCTATTAATTTTATAAATTCTTAAATTTAATACCCACATCAACCATTCCTTTTTAAAAATAAATATTACTTATGGTATTTAAAATACCACATAAAAAGGCCAAGTACCATCCAAACACACACAATCAATCAACGATAATATATCACATCATATATCACAATATACGAAAAACAGTAATATAAAAGTTGGGGAATCCAGTTGGATCCCTCTAACCTGTTTCCCTGCATACACATGTGTTAAACAACATAAATATACATTATAAATTATCATGGTAAATAGAGTCAATAATTCAAACAACGACTATATCTATAACTATATCAATAGTTTCAACCAATTAATTGCAATTCATATAAACACACATCACACAACAATCAATCATCATTTATCGATTCAAAATTATGTTTATAAAATTATAAACTGGAAAAGTTAGTGAGTTTACTCACTTTGGTTCGCAATTGATGATTCTACTGTTGTTTCATTTAAAACGAAGCAGAAATTTAATTTTTCTGTGAAATTCCAGTAGCTTCATCCTCTGCCACACTAGTTCCACAATATAGAATTTGTCATTACGATCCCAACGTGACTGGTTTCGTCCAATTTTGTTCATGTATGAACTAGTTATGATTATAATAAGATTACGGTTATTTATAAATAATTAGATTTACTTAATTATATACTTAACTAATTACCCTTTATATAATTAATCACGTGATATACCACCCAAGTCTTCTTCCCCAATTCGAATATACACAACACGAGCAAAACTCCACCAAGCCGTGCTCTTTAAGCCCCCATTCTCCTTAGTCCCTTCATGAAAACCAAAACCAAAACCATGGATCTCTCCCCCTTCGTGATCTTTGTCTTCCTATCCCCTCGTTGTCCAACTCAAAGTCCAAGAGAAAAACCCGACTTCGTCTCCCACTTACAGAATTGAACCCGTATTCTTTCTTTCCATGGCCAATCTTCCCCTTTCCCATCCCTCACTCTTTACACCACAATTCAACTTCAACCCAATACCATTTCAATCCTCTTCCAAATCTTCTTCCCTCTATCTCCGTTTCCAAGAACTCGCACGCCTATTAGAAAACACGGTTTCCATTCCTTTCCACGCATTACAAAGTAAAGTATCAAAACTTTTTTTTCATGAAATCATGTAGAAATTTCACAAACTATACTACTCAATGCCACGATCACAACCATCGTAACCAATACGTGAATCAATGCTTTAATTTTCGCAATTCTCCAACCCTAACTAACACTGAGTAAAATACTGCGACCCAACAAATGGTTCAATCTAAAAAAAAAGAATACCATATCAAAGATGAAGATCTTATGAGGCCAAGGGACCAAACGGCTTTTGACTTCGTTTGAAATTTGATTTTAGATAATTTCTTGAAGCTTTAATCTTCATGTTGAGAAAAAGAATAGTGGCAGCTGTAAAACATTGACCAGAGAAAATAGTTTAGGGTTAGGTAAGGATGTAGTGTACATTTATAGGAGTAGGTAGCTTATAGAGTAAGCTTCAGGTATTATTTTATTAATTTATATTGTATCTCTGTTTGTATTTGTCATTAAAAAATCCGTGTTATCACATATGATATCCAATTTCGATGAAAATGGACACACAGCTATATTTTGACATTACGGACCCAACAAAACTTGTTTCGTCGAATTTCGAGTTCGTTTGCTTACACGGTGTATTTTTAAAGTCAAATTATTGACTGTTTTTCACATTAAAATAGCGCATGGCCACATACTGACTCCAAAAATCACGAAATTTGAAATTTAATAATAATTTAATATTCTGGATCTAACAAAATTAATTTCGTCAAAAACGGAGATCGTTTACAAAAATGGATATTTTTAAGGCTCTAAATAAACCAATAAAATATTAATATATTCAAAACAAATTAATTTAATATAAATAAATTATTATTATCATATATATCTCAATAGAATATCATATAACTCCAAAATAGACATACTTGGATTTATAACTCGTTATTTCAAAATCCAAGTTAAATCGGTATCCAATTTATATAAAATCCTTTTATATTATAAATAAACCGTTATAAATTATAAATGAATTCCATAGCGACTTTCTGAAAATTTGATTTGGACATGACTCACAATCTAATAAACGAAATCTCGAATTTTCTCTTTCATTAGAACAATATCATTCAACAGATTTGAACGTTTCTTTTTTCAAAGAAATCTGACTTAAAATGGATTCTGTAAATTCAATTGAAGTTCAAAAACTCAATATTACGAACTACCGCGGCGTTACGAGCTCGTTTTAAATTATATTATAATTATACATCCAATTCGTTATTATAAATAAATTCGTTATTGTAATTCAATTCTAAACTGAATTAAATCTTCTAAATAAATCCAATTCAAACAATATTGCGAATTCTACTATTTCTGACTATTTTGGAATTTATAATTTATTATTCCATTATAAATATTAATTAAATATTCCAAATTATTTAATTAAACAAATTTAAATCTCTAAATCACTATTTAAATAATTAAGTAAATAAATTATTAAAATTCTAAAAATCTGGGACGTTACACTTATATCATCATGAAAGGAAACTTATCTGAAACAAAGCCAAGATGACAAATCCACACAGATGTTAAAACAGATAATCCTAGTTATATGGTTTAACAAGTAGAAATGGTAATCCTTACACATATGATAGAATTAATATCAAATATTAATTTAAGGTTCATATCTTATAATAAAACAGATTTTGTTTGTGATTTTAATAAGAGGAAACAAAATTCGAAAGTCAAATTCTAAATTCCAACTCAACTATTAAACAAACCGAGATTAACATAGTTCAATCATGATATAGATTAGTAGTGTAAATTAGAATTAGTACTAATTATCAATCCATGGATTTATTTCTAAATTTATATCTAATATAAATGTATTTCCACTAATGGGGATTTTGCAACATGAATTGTTTTATTAATAAAAATCTGGATCCACTGTCTAGCACAGTATATGTTAGATCCATAAATTTACATTAACAAAATTATAAAGATCAATATCAACCAAATTTCCAGATTCAACTAGTAAGATTCAGCATAATTAACATGATCAATATCATGAATTAATACACGATTCAAAACAACAACAAAAAATTGTTTATAATGAAACAATTTCATTACATAATCGAATCCATTTCTCATTGAGATATCAGTGTTCATAACACTTGATTATAGATTTACAAAACCAATTTGACAGTAAACCCAATAATCGAATTTATAGTAACCTCGCTCTGATACCATTGAAGGTTAATTTGGGATCGATAAGCAGCGAATTAAACAATTATCAATACTAATTGCATACGTAAATTCAAAAAATTGGATAACTCAATACCTTTTTCCCTTGCTTTCAAATCCGAGAACACAAGCGAGATTCAGATCTGATTGTACCGATTCTAACCCTCTATATGTCAACGCCTCCATAGTAGTCTACACGAACATCTTTCGATGACGTCTTTACGAAATCAAACGAAAGAGAATGGTTACTATCCCAAGCTGCCATTAAATTTCTATATCCAGGGTTAGGTTTTTTTTGCATATATTTTGATAGGAAGAGGTATATCCTTTTAAAATGTGCATAGCCTAGATAATAGTAAATAAAATGGTTTACCATTTCTTATGGCTATAACATATCAATGGTTTGATATTTATCTATTCTTAGAATGGTTTTCCCCTTTCTTAAACATTCTATGTGTGTGACCCTATAGGTTATTACAACATTGGCAATGATTTTTAAGTTGTATTTAAAATCATAAATAGTGACTGACATCTATTAATACATCGCTGCTACCCAAGTTATAATAATATCAACGATTCGATACAACCTTTTATGTGACCAGTGTTACAATGTAATATAATCCTTTAACCAATATATCCAAGATTAAACTCGAGGCATAGAACGCATCATCCTCTTTGTAATTTAATCCTTTTACCTTGAACGATTAGTAGACTATATAAAACAAATCAATATTTGAGCATGACCATGCATTTCATAGTCTCACTCAATCAAGAGGCCGATGGATATCACTACATATATTGTAGGGTTAAATTCCATCTAGAATATTCATAATTTTCATTCGATTCGAGATGTATCGAATAATCACCTTTATTGTGTACTCGGTTAAAAGTAACTTTTGATGATATCAAAACACAAATATCCTCGAATAAAATTATAATTATTTTCGGGTCTGAGTACCATTACATATTTGTCACTATGAGAATAACTTATGATACTATTAATTATATTCCATGTAGTTTTCTCATGGTGGGTCAACCCAATACATTATTCCCCAATACGTATTTCTGTATTGACACTAATATCTTGTATATTAATGATCAATGAGATATGATCATCGGTCAATCAACATACTAGTCTCAATGTTTTATTGTTGTCCTATGTAAACAATAAAACATGACTATGAGATTTAAGAATTACAATACTTAATGTATTATATAATCTCACGTTCAAGTCACTTACTTGCAACTATATAACGCTGTATTATTATTCTAAGGACTTCTATTATGTTAATATTTATATTACGTAGTAAATATAACATAATATAATACTTTTATTCCAAATAATAATAATAATAATAATAATAATAATAATAACATCAACAGTGTTAATAATCACATCAAATGGATTGCCTATAGGGCATAAACTCTAACATTCACCCCTTTATATATCCTTCTTTTAGAAAAGAATTTTCAGCTTCTCCTTCGTAATTTTTCCTTTCTTTCTCTTTTAAGATTACAAATTCTATTACATACTCTGGCTATTTTCAAGCCAAATCAAGTTTATTCTTTTTCGATTTGATTTTACATCAAACTCTTTCCATTTCTAACAAGATCAAAGCGTAATTTAGTGTTATAGGAGAAGCTATAATCAAGATCAAAAGTCCAAGTCTGCATTCATTGTACAAACAACTCAAAAATCCGTACTATTGTTACTAGGTAGCCTAAATCTAGTTGGCTATGTCTGTGCCCGATAAGAAAAATTAGGGGTGACTTGTTTGTCCAGAAATCAAGTTGGTTGAGGATCTATGGCCCGCAAATTAGATTGCTCTTCCAAGGAGTCCGAAATCTAGAGGGTGTCTCCTAGGGGCCTTGAAGTCAAGGAGTGCAATTGTTGATATTGATTAAAGACCGTATGTAGTGCGAAACTGAAAGTAGGAGTAACTCTGAACCATTATAAAAATCATGGTGTGTTTTTTCCTTTACTGTTGTTACTTTACTTGCTTTTTATTTCTTTATTTGACTATGTGACCATTATACATATACTTACCATAATCCAAATTTTTAAAGGATTTATATATTTAAGTAAACATTATTCATCCATCACTATTTTTTATCTAAGCTTAAGATATGTAATCCGCATCACTTTCAGGTTGTGTATTCATAGTACAAATATAGGAGGATGTACCAAAATCCAAACTACTATTTGTACTCCCATAGAGCATATGTGTTAACCTCTTTGTACAAATATTGAAGGTTGGTGACACTGTAATTTAAACATGGCGTGCATCGACGTTAACCAAACTAGCCAGATATCTAGACGTAATGGTGTCTTTGTTGCTTAAAAATATATAGAACAAAAAATATATAGCATGATCACGTGCGATAAGAGTGTGCATTCAATGATGTCTCCATACTTGATTATATATCTTTGTAAAAATGTTATAGTAATTGCACCCCTTCTACTCTAACCTCATTATTTGACAAACCCAATAATGTGTAGAATATGGCACAAATTCTTTTTAGCCACTATCATAAGATGTCGGTTCAAGATTTAGACATGCCTATATACAAGTGAGCGTATAAAAGTCAAAAAGTGTAAACCTAACTTAAAATCCCAAAAAATGAAACATATATGTAGTAGTCACCATCATTTTATACGAGCCTCTACTACACAACAACTACATGCAAATGAATCATCAAACAACGATACAATACAATCTATTGAATCAGCTGAGAAAACATGCTATGATACTTAATGACACATTTAAGCGAACAATCTCAAATTGTTATATGACCACCATATATAATAATGATATAAAGTTAGCACTAAACTAACTAAAGAGATAAGCATAGTATTCTTGAATGACTACAACTATCTACTAAACTATGTCTTAAAACGTACCTACGACATCACTAACATTGCATTTAATCGTTGCACCTTCATCTCTGACAATTCGTGCAAACAACGTATGTCATTTTCGATCACAACAACATCTTGAATGATTTGCATTGGACCACATTAACGACGCTCATGTAATTGACAATTCATGTTGCAATCTTAGCAGATGGTGGAGGTATTTGATGTTTTTTTAATTGAAATATTTAAAAAAATTGATGTTGACGAGTGAAAGGAAATTATTTTGATATCGACTTGCATACAAGCGCTCGCCTAAATATATGACTGTCAATAAATACTTCCACATACGGAGAGTGTCGCATCTGCATCCGCATCCGAAGCCATTTTCGAACACTAGACACCCTCATCCACGGATATAAATGAATATCAAATAATTATCCTATGTGTCAGTAATTGATAAATTAAAAAAATGTGAATTTTGGATTTAATATGATTTTTTTGCTAATGACATGAATTATAAATGGATACCAAATCAATAAAAAAAATGACAATAAATAGTTTTTAGCGGTTAATGCACATCAAAAACACAAAATATAAACTTTTAACTTGGTAAAACAATAAATTTGTATCATTTAACATGCTAAAATAAATATGAAATATTCTAATTTAAAAAAAATCTAAATGGATAATTTTCAGATGTGGATATTTCATATCTACATGCACATTTTTTTTTGAATATTAGATATTTATTTATTTTTTAGATATGAATGTTGATAGATTTCCAATTTTTCAAATGCTCAGTGATAGTCTATGACACCCCACGTCCTTTAATGCCACTCACTAAGAGAATGCATTAAGTTTCGTAAAGCGTTATAGGTAAACAGAAACAGGGATATTACAAGATAGATATAAAAGCAACAACGGAATTTAAAATTTTATTTCGAACATAAATCATAACATCATGGTCCAAAGTATCACAAGTCTGAAACTACATAAAAGCCCTTACAAAAATATAAAACTTCCTGTCTTGTTCCATCAGAGTACATAAAAAGCACACTTCCCCAAAAAGAGACAAAACCATAGTAGCAAGGATATGAGCATGATCCATACATATAAGCAGCTCGAGCACAATGTAGGCAGAATCACGGTCAAGCCTAAGTGTTCCCGCCCTAAGAACCTGAGGGATGGGGAACGGAAGAAAGAAGAGGAAACAAAAAGGGTCAGACATAAAGTCTGGCGAGTCTAGTTACTTTTAGCAAGTAAATAAATAAAATTAGCATGACAGACATATAAAGTGGATAAGAAAGATAACTACATAAAAGGCAGGTATGACCAGGTAAATAGGATAGGGTGTATACGCTTCCTTAATGGTTACTCTTTCTCTGCACTAACACTAGTATATCCAGAATGACATGATCCCCAACATGTATGAAATAGTAGACTTAGGCATACTTTTGAGGTTTTAACCCTATACAATCCACAGGCAGCCCCAATAATGGAATCCTAAACATACCAGAGTCTAGATGTACCCTAACTACTACCCTAGTCGATTGGCTCCCTACTCCGTAGATAACCTTTGCTGGCCCCACAATAGGATGTATCACTTTCTAAAGCTGCAACCCTTCATTTTCAAGATGTGCACAACCATATCTACTAATGTCACATCATCTTAATTCCCATAGTAAGCCGGACCCATGCATGCACATGACTCCATTGGTTTCCTGCGCTGTTTGACACCGCCCCTTCGTTTTGGATCTCTTACAATCAGCCCAGTAAGTGTGCCTCTATTCCGACCTAGTTCACAGTACTCGTTTAAAACCTAGATGAGTTACTGACTGAAACGGGTCCCATACACAAGATGATACAAGCTCCCCCTAGGCTTGCATCCCCACTACTAGGATTTCAACTGGTTATGCTTAACAGTCCAACATGTAAAACAGGTTAAGTTGTCGGGCCTATATATGTAAATATTACCCCATCGCCACAAGATTTACTTAACCCTCACTGATCCAAGCAAGTTTACTTAACAAAGTTGCATAACCCCAAATTATAAAATAGGTTAAGCTTATGGGCATATATATATATATTACCCACCGCCACAAGATTTACTTACCCCACCCACCATTTCAACCAAGTTTACTTAACTCCTTATTCAAGTTAACATGTTCATACAATCCCTATGGATTCAACTAGGTTAAGTATTCCAATTTGTTACCATGTCCATTTATGGTTATAATGGGCTAGACCTCCTATATTAGGCCTGCAACTTGTGGATGTTGGATATACCGGTCAGGTCCGGGCAGACTTCTTCCACAAGTTGGGCCTAACCTCGTGTCTTTGCCCGTCTTGTATTTGTGCACTTAGACCCCTCACATTAGATTCAACATTTGTGGTTGCTGGATATGTCGGTCGGGTCGGGGCAGACTTACACCACAAATGCAATCTAACCTCATTTCATAAGTGCAGTTACAGTTTCTAATTACTGTAATCCTAGGCATTTTAATTATTAACCAATTAATTATACCGATGTCTTTACAGGTATTCATGCCCATTTACCCAATTATATTCATAATGGATTATATGCCCAAATTTATATCCATAAACATTATTCAAGTTATGCCAATTTCAATATTTTCCTCCGTTCCTAACTAACGCATTCGCATAAATTTTGCAACATTCCTAGAAAGTAGCTTGGCCATAAACAATGAAAAGGGAAAGGTGATGGGAAGATGACCATAGTGATTTTTTTAACAAAAGTGACATAAACATGTAATTGGCATATTGATAAGGTGGACATATAAAAATATATCTAGTGAGCATGTGATAATAAAACTAGATTTAACATGCTAAGGATGTCATAATTGTAACACCCCACGTCCATTAATGTCACTCACAAGGGGAATGCATTAACTTCCATGGAGGTTTTAAGTGAATATAGAATAGAAAAATTAAAACAAGACAGATAATAAGTAGTACTTGGAAATCTAAAACTTCATTTTATTGAAGCGGAAATTAAACATGTTTGTTTACATCATAAAACATTAAATCAGAGTCAAGTACAATATCCATCTACATAAAAACCAAATACATAATCCCATTACACAAATAGCCATTAAAGAAGATAACAAGCTGGACTTTACTTCAACGGTCCAAGCTTTCCAAGAGAGATAAAGCAATCCAATAAAACTCCACTAGAGCTGGGCCCAACCTGAGGACCTGGAGGGGGAAAAAGGATAGAAATGGAGGGGGTCAAACATAAAGTCTGGCGAGTATGATAATTCTAACAATACTATTATCAAAATAACTAGACTAAGGCATAAGCTGGAAGACAAGTAAATGTCTATGAACTATTAGGTATGGAAGAGCAGATAAAGATAACGTTTAAGATAACGTTAAAGGCACACCTAATTACTAACGAACAATTGCTACACTGCACCGCACATTACTACACTGCACCGCACCAGTCACCCTAAAGATTGATCCCACTTGCTTCACACAGAAACTATATAAATAGCCTTGCATACCCCTAGCTGACTACATAGGTGTCGTCTGCCCCTATCTCCACTAGGTGTACCCCACTACCCACTTTCGATCGGCTCCCTACTCATAGATACCCGTGCTGGCCCCATAGTGGGGTGTATCACTCCCCTAAAGTGGCAACTCGATACAACTGAAGAATGCACGGCTTATACCTACACGATGCAACAACGTCTTACCTACCAGCCCGGGTCCACACACGCATATGAAACCCGTTGGACTAACGTTGCCACCGCTTCCTGTTTTGGCCTCTTATAGTCAAACCCAGTATGCGTGTATCATCCTCGACTTGGGTCGAGCCCACAAAGATACGTTTGGGTTACTGGTTGAAATGGTCCCCCACAAGCTACCCACCTAAGCTTGTCCGTTAGTATATCCCACTTAACCCTCTTAGTCATGTTCATTTACATGTGTGTTTGGTTAAGTCTTGCTAATCGTATTTCACATGCCACTAAGGGCACCCACTAGATTCTTCATGCCACCCAAGGCACCTACTTAACCCCCATGTCCCACCTTACATGTTTATCTGGTTAAGTATTTCTTAATTCATTCAGGCCATAACCTCATAAAGACCTCTCACATTAGACTGGCATTTATGGCAGCTGGATTTGCCGGGCGGGTCCGGGCAGTCTTACACCATAAAAGAGTCTAACCTCGTGTCTTTACAACTGTTATGCTTTAGTTTAGGCCTAGGACCTCTCACATTGGGCTGACATTTGTGACCACTGGATTTGCCGGGCGGGTCCGGTCAGGTTTACGTCACAAACGAGTCCAACCTCGTGTCCTAAGCATTGATTATCACTTATAATCTTTTACCCCAGTTTTAATAATTCCCTATTCAAATTATTAATTAACTCCAATTTTAATGATGTCCATAATTGACTCAATTATGGCCATCCATTCATGGCATGCAAAATCATATCAATTGCACCCCAACTTCTTATTATTAAGTCCTTAATATTACCCCTATCCCACGTTATACGTTTGCTTATTCACCGCAGAATATACGTTAGACTCGAATAACTCATAGCACAAAAATAAATTATCACAACATACAGACAATTAAAATGAATCTAACCATAATAGGGGTGAAACTTGCATAAACTACACATGTTAAGGATCTAAAGGTGTCAGCTTGTTAAATGTCACAATTTACATGATATGATCATAACCCAAATTTATGTATAAACTTGCATATGGGGTTTCATGCAACATAATGGCGGTGTGAACTAGCATCTAATACATAGAATTCACATATGTCATAGCATAATTCTAAATCTAAATAGATGTCATGGCATATGTTCATAATCTTTACTAAATCAATCTAAACTTGCATATGTGATTTGTCATATAGATCAACATAGCCCAAATAATATCAATATTATGATTTGATTAACATGAACTAATTAGCATAGATAGTAACATCATGGCTTTTTAACATGTATGATTCATCACAACTTAGCATAGAAACTCTCAACATACATAACATCATCATAGCATGATTTACAACATATAGGATATCATCACCACATAGCATAGGATTTATAACATACATGATAGTATAAGGTTTACAACAACCTATATGACAATTCACATCATCTACTCATAATCCATTCATAACTTAATCTAATTAATTTAATAATAATCTTGTTAAGATCATCATACTCACAATTAGAGAAGAAAAGAGAGTCTTGATTTGCTTTAGAGTTGAGTAGAATTAGAACTGAATTAGCTTTTCTTCCTTCTTAGTTGGCGGCGGCTAGACTGAGTTCCATGGCGGCGGTATGACGGTGGCTATTCTATTTTTCATGTGAATTAGAGTGAGAGACTACCTAGGTATTTATAGAGTTTAGGGTTTATTTAGACCGTCAGATCAACTCAGAACTAAACTGAACCGTTTAATTTGCCAACTCAGCCCTAAAGACACATCAGCAGCTCAAGATTGGGCTCAGTCAAAACCCTAGCCGACTGACCAGGTCGACACCCCAGTCGACCTGGGGGGGGGGGTCGACAACCCAGTCGACTCCCCAGTCGACCTGGGGTGCTGGGCGGGAAATTTCCCGCCTAGCCTGATTTGACTCCGAATTTGAAATTTAAATTTTCTGAAATCTGTTTTGATTTTTCTGAAACTTCCGATGGCCATAACTTCTTCATACGAAGTCCAATTCACGCAAACTCGGACTCTATTTCAACCAGAATTCCGAGACAAACACAATGGCGCAACCCGTTTCCCACAATTATCACGTCTGAGATTAGTTATTCTTTAATTTGTGAATATTAATATTAACAGAATTACGGGGTGTTAGATTCTCCCCTCCTTAAAGGATTTCGACCCCGAAATCTTCAAGTCAAGAAGAATGTATATCCTAACATCTAATCGTCCATCTACTCAACCATCAAAACACAGGCATCCATTATCCTTATCGACTTCTAATGCTTTCATGTTTAAATGCACAGTGTGTGTATATGTCCATATCTAATGCAAAATCATGCGGTCCACTGATTCAGTTGACCTCCTTAATGCAAATCATGATAGTGTCATGCGTCCATTATGTATGCAAAAATTCCCTAATGCTACATATTATCTCTATATGCGTGCACAACCATTCACCAAAATGCGGTATCCATATGATAGCACAACCATTATACATCCATTTTACTAAATACAGCAATTTATATGCATTATGCAGTATAAAGTGACTGAGACGATCTAGTGCCTAATAGTGTGTGTATATGCGTCCACGAGCAACCACTAGCAAACACTTGCATCCACTTTGCATCCATCATACATAACATGTCTCAAACACATGTTTCAACCATAGGATTATCCTAACTAAAGGTCAAGAATACTAGCGAGAGGATACTCTAAAGGTAAGATAAGTACAAGATAAGCGATAAAGGAGAAATTAAAGGACATACCCTCGAAAAGGAAAGGGTATCGTGAACGCATCTTCTCTTCTGTCTCCCAAGTAGCGTTGCTCTCATCATCTCCCCATTGTACTTTGACTAGTCTGACCTCTCGATTTCTCAGCTTCTTGATCTCTGACCCAAGAATGCGTGTAGGAGCTCGTCGAATCGTTGCATCACGCTCTATCTCCACCTCTTTAAGCAAGCTCGGCTCTACCACCTCCGCGGTTTCGTGCAAGCACTTCCTCAAATGTGACACATGGAATACGTCGTGTACACCACTAAGTTTCTCAAGCAACTGTACTCTATATGCCATCTGTCCAATCTTCTCCTTAATAGGAAACGACCCTACGAATCTTGGTGCTAATTTCCCAACGGACCCAAAGCGAACAACGTTTCGTAATGGAGACACTTTGACAAAGACCATGTCCCCAACCTCAAACTCAAGATCTGTCCTCCTCTTATCCGCATAAGATTTCTGCCTATCTTGCGTCGTCTTCATCCTCCTTCGAATCAAGTCGATCTTTTTCGAAGTCTCTCTAATCATATCGGGCCCAAGTAAGATCTTATCCGTAGATTCCCACCAACATGTAGGTGAACGACAAGGTCGTCCATAAAGAGCTTCGAAAGGTGCCATGCCAATGCTAGATTGAAAGCTGTTATTATATGCAAACTCCACCAATGGAAGATGCTCTTCCCATGTACCCCCAAAGTCTAGGGTACATAGCCTCAAAAGATCCTCTAGAATGCGATTCACCCTCTCGGTCTGGCCGTCCGTCTGAGGATGATATGCGGTGCTCAAACATAACTGAGTCCCTACCGCCTCTTGTAAGCTTCTCCAAAATTCGCTAGTGAAAATAGGATCGCGGTCGCTCACTATGCTAGAAGGAACACCGTGCAAACGAACTATTTCTCGGACGTACACAGAAGCTAACCATGGAGCAGTCCTCTTACTTTTCACGGGAATGAAATGGGCGCTCTTAGTAAGTCTATCTACTATAACCCAAATCCCCGTATTACCCTTCCTTGATCGCGGTAATCCATCCACAAAATCCATCGAGACGCTTTCCCATTTCCATAGTGGAACTTCCAATGGGTGAAGCAACCCACCGGGTTTCTTTTGCTCTGCTTTTACTTGTTGGCACACCAAGCATCTAGCGACATACTCGGCCACGTCCCTCTTCATACCGGCCCAAAATAAAACTCGCTTCATGTCTTTGTACATCTTGTCCCCGCTGGGATGAATGGTCATCTTCGAATGATGTGCTTCGTCAAGAATAGCCTTCCTTAGGTCATCGTCTTTTGGTACACAAAGTCTACTCTCCCTATGTAACCAACCCTTATCATCTAGTGTATACCTACGGAGATGGCTTGATGACTCCCCTCCTTTGAGATTTTCTACTAACTCAACCAACCGTGGTTCGTCTCGCTGTGCCTCGCCAATCCATCCCAAAAGCGTAGGTCTGACCTCCAAGGATGCTAGCAAACCGGGTACAAAGTCAACAGAAGGTATAAAGTCAAACATAGAAATGAACTCTAAACTTCGCCGTTCAACAAACAACGGACTCAAGGACAGCCTTTTCCTACTTAAGGCGTCCGCCACCACGTTACCCTTGCCAGGGGTATATGCTATTTCGAAATCGTAGGACGCTAAGAACTCCATCCACCTTTGCTGCCTTAAGTTCAAGTCCTTCTGAGAGAACAAGTATTTTAGCGATTTGTGGTCAGTGAATAATTCGAATTTCTCGCCAAGAAGATAATGACACCAAGACTTAAGCGCGAAAACAATAGCGGCCAACTCTAGGTCATGTGTAGGGTAATTTTTCTCATGCGCTCTCAACTGCCTTCCACCGTAGGCTATTACCCTTCCCTCTTGCATTAAGACTGCGCCTAGTCCTGTCCCACAAGCGTCAGTATAAACGGTAAATGGCTTACTCCCGTCTGGCAGCACTAAGACTGGAGCTGAGGTCAAAGCTCTCTTCAAACGTTGGAACGCCTCATCACAATCCACGTCCCATGTGAAAACTAGGTTCTTCTTCGTCAAACGTGTCAATGGAGCTGATATCTTTGCGAAGTCTTTGAAAACTTCCTATAGTAGCTAACCAACCCCAAGAAACTTCTTACTTCGGTAGCATTTTTAGGGACCTTCCAATCTTGGATGGCCACCACCTTCGCGGGATCCACAGCTATCCCTTCCTTGGAAACCACGTGCCCTAGGAATCGTGCTTCCTTCCTCCAGAAGTGACACTTAGAAAATTTAGCTTTAAGGTTATACGCTCGTAGGGTCTCCAATACTTCCCTAAGATGTAGGGCATGCTCTTCTTCATCCTTAGAAAAGATCAGGATGTCGTCTACAAAGACTACCACGAATTTCTTAAGGTACTCCCTAAACACCCTACTCATCAAATCAACAAAGTATGCGGGGGCGTTTGTCAAACCGAAGGGCATCACTAGCCATTCATAGAAACCGTCCGGAGTCCTAAAGGCAGTCTTGTCAATGCTATCCTCAGCCACTCTCAACTGATGGAAACCAGTGGCTAAGTCCAACTGCGAAAACACTGAGGCGCCAACTGACTGATCGAAGAGATCGTCAATCCTCGGCAGTGGGTGTCTGTTCTTCTTAGTAAGCTTATTAAGTTCTCTATAGTCCACACAAAGTCTAAGGGACCCATCCGCCTTCGTGGCAAATACTACATGAGCACCCCACTCCGATATACTTCGTCTTATGAACCCCTTCTTAAGCAACTCCTTCACTTGCTTATCGAGTTCCCTCCTTTCACGTGGAGCCATGTGGCGTACTGGCAAAGATACTGGTTTTGCATTATCCACAAGATATATTCGAAAATCTATCTCCCACTTCGGAGGCAAGCCCTTCACCTCCTCAAACACATCCGAATATTCTCGGACCACTCTAACAGATCGTAGATTTTCCTCCGACGCGTCAAGCGATTCTAAATAACTTAGCATAACAGAATTTATGGGATTACAAAAGATTTCGAGAGCGTTACCAAGGCGAGTCATGAGCCTAACTACTCTCCTTTCACAATCAAGAACGGCCCCATTTTTGGATAACCAATCTATTCCTAAAATTAGCCCATAGCCCGTGAAGCCCAAAACATACGCATCACATCTAAAATCAACGCTAAGTATAGAAATTTTCAAATCCAAACACATCATGGACAAATAAGCTGAGCCCCCAATTGGATTCGAAACAATTAAGGGATCCTCTACTAAACTGGTGTTTAAGTGCAGTGATTCAACTAATGACGTAGAGATAAACGAATGCGATGCGCCCGAGTCAAATAAGGTACGGACAGGATGATCAAACAGAAAAACTAAGCTTTCAACAGGAATGGTTCTACCTCGTTCTTGCAGCGGTGGGACCGCTAGAGCCTGAACTTGTCCCCTTGCCTGCCCTGGTGCCATAAGAGCCTTCACCTGTCCTCCCGAGGTAGCTCCTGCCCTCTGCCCCTTCTTTGGGCAGTCCTTCACTAGATGTCCCGCCTCACCACAGTGGAAACAGCTAGTCTTCTTTTTCTTTCGGCAATCCTTGCTGAGATGGCCTGGTGTCCCACAATTAAAGCATTTCTTCTTTCCCTTGCCATTATTGTATTTACCACCCTTCTTGTTTTGCTGTTGTGGTTTCTTCTGATCCCCTTTCTTCTTGGGTGCCTTATCAGCTTTAGCGCCTTTCTCCTCGTGCATGAGTGCCATGTCTACAAGTTTCTCAAAGGTGGCCCCCATAGGGATGTGGGTCATAGCCAACCCTTGCAATGGTTCATTCAATCCATTAACGAACCTCAGCGCCTTCTTCTCCAGCGTGTTCACTAAGTCCAAGCCAAACCTTGCTAACTGATTAAATTTGTTGACATATTCTTTCACTGATGAGCTTCCTTGCTTCAATGTCAAGAACCTTTCCATATATGGATTCTCTTCTGCCCATGAGAGAAACTTCGCCTCAAACCTACGTCTGAAATATGCCCAAGAATCAACAGGACGCTCCCCATTAGTGACCTCCCACCAAAACGAGGCCTCTCCCTTCATTAACCAAGCTGCTAATTTGACTTTCCTCCCTTCTTCTACTTCAAAGATTTCTAGCAATTCTTCCACCTCCCTAAGCCAATCTCTAGCTTCCACAAACGTTTCCGACCCTTGAATGGGTTTTCCACCCATAGCTTTAAATTCCTTGCATGTCTTTGCAAAAGTACCTACGCGAGGAGGAGGAGGAACGGGTGCAACTGGAGGTGGAGGAACATTGGCCGGACATGCGGCGGCCCTGGCCTCTAATAGCCTCCTATAGCATCCTGGTATCTTTACACCATCCGGAAGGTTAAGATCTTCAGCCATGCTGAAACGAAAAAGGAAAGATTCAAAATGGAGAATTCGAAAGATAAAGATATGGCTATTCGGGATTATGTTTTTCTAAAAAAAAAAACTTTCCTCTTCAAATTACTCGTTAAAACATGTTTTTGAAAGCACTTCTTCCAAAAATACTTTAGAAAAATATTTTTTCTAAAAAATTTATCTGTTCTGGTAACCTTAAGCTCTGATACCACGTGTAACACCCCACGTCCATTAATGTCACTCACAAGGGGAATGCATTAACTTCCATGGAGGTTTTAAGTGAATATAGAACAGAAAAATTACAACAAGACAGATAATAAGTAGTACTTGGAAATCTAAAACTTCATTTTATTGCAGCGGAAATTAAACATGTTTGTTTACACCATAAAACATTAAATCAGAGTCAAGTACAATATTCATCTTCATAAAAACCAAATACATAATCCCATTACACAAATAGCTATTAAAGAAGATAACAAGCTGGACTTTACTTCAATGGTCCAAGCTTTCCAAGAGAGATAAAGCAATCCAATCAAACTCCACTAGAGCTGGGCCCAACCTGAGGACCTGGAGGGGGAAAAAGGATAGAACTGGAGGGGGTCAGACATAAAGTCTGGCGAGTATGATAATTCTAACAATACTATTATCAAAATAACTAGACTAAGGCATAAGCTGGAAGACAAGTAAATGTCTATGAACTATTAGGTATGGAAGAGCAGATAAAGATAACATTTAAGATAACGTTAAAGGCACACCTAATTACTAACGAACAATTGCTACACTGCACCGCACATTACTACACTGCACCGCACCAGTCACCCTAAAGATTGATCCCACTTGCTTCACACAGAAACTATATAAATAGCCTTGCGTACCCCTAGCTGACTACATAGGTGCCGTCTGCCCCTATCTCCACTAGGTGTACCCCACTACCCACTTTCGATCGGCTCCCTACTCATAGATACCCGTGCTGGCCCCATAGTGGGGTGTATCACTCCCCTAAAGTGGCAACTCGATACAACTGAAGAATGCACGGCTTATACCTACACGATGCAACAACGTCTTACCTACCAGCCCGGGTCCACACACGCATATGAAACCCGTTGGACTAACGTTGCCACCGCTTCCTGTTTTGGCCTCTTATAGTCAAACCCAGTATGCGTGTATCATCCTCGACTTGGGTCGAGCCCACAAAGATACGTTTGGGTTACTGGTTGAAATGGTCCCCCACAAGCTACCCACCTAAGCTTGTCCGTTAGTATATCCCACTTAACCCTCTTAGTCATGTTCATTTACATGTGTGTTTGGTTAAGTCTTGCTAATCGTATTTCACATGCCACTAAGGGCACCCACTAGATTCTTCATGCCACCCAAGGCACCTACTTAACCCCCATGTCCCACCTTACATGTTTATCTGGTTAAGTATTTCTTAATTCATTCAGGCCATAACCTCATAAAGACCTCTCACATTAGACTGGCATTTATGGCAGCTGGATTTGCCGGGCGGGTCCGGGCAGTCTTACACCATAAAAGAGTCTAACCTCGTGTCTTTACAACTGTTATGCTTTAGTTTAGGCCTAGGACCTCTCACATTGGGCTGACATTTGTGACCACTGGATTTGCCGGGCGGGTCCGGTCAGGTTTACGTCACAAACGAGTCCAACCTCGTGTCCTAAGCATTGATTATCACTTATAATCTTTTACCCCAGTTTTAATAATTCCCTATTCAAATTATTAATTAACTCCAATTTTAATGATGTCCATAATTGACTCAATTATGGCCATCCATTCATGGCATGCAAAATCATATCAATTGCACCCCAACTTCTTATTATTAAGTCCTTAATATTACCCCTATCCCACGTTATACGTTTGCTTATTCACCGCAGAATATACGTTAGACTCGAATAACTCATAGCACAAAAATAAATTATCACAACATACAGACAATTAAAATGAATCTAACCATAATAGGGGTGAAACTTGCATAAACTACACATGTTAAGGATCTAAAGGTGTCAGCTTGTTAAATGTCACAATTTACATGATATGATCATAACCCAAATTTATGTATAAACTTGCATATGGGGTTTCATGCAACATAATGGCGGTGTGAACTAGCATCTAATACATAGAATTCACATATGTCATAGCATAATTCTAAATCTAAATAGATGTCATGGCATATGTTCATAATCTTTACTAAATCAATCTAAACTTGCATATGTGATTTGTCATATAGATCAACATAGCCCAAATAATATCAATATTATGATTTGATTAACATGAACTAATTAGCATAGATAGTAACATCATGGCTTTTTAACATGTATGATTCATCACAACTTAGCATAGAAACTCTCAACATACATAACATCATCATAGCATGATTTACAACATATAGGATATCATCACCATATAGCATAGGATTTATAACATACATGATAGTATAAGGTTTACAACAACCTATATGACAATTCACATCATCTACTCATAATCCATTCATAACTTAATCTAATTAATTTAATAATAATCTTGTTAAGATCATCATACTCACAATTAGAGAAGAAAAGAGAGTCTTGATTTGCTTTAGAGTTGAGTAGAATTAGAATTGAATTAGCTTTTTTCCTTCTTAGTTGGCGGCGGCTAGACTGAGTTCCATGGCGGCGGTATGACGGTGGCTATTCTATTTTTCATGTGAATTAGAGTGAGAGACTACCTAGGTATTTATAGAGTTTAGGGTTTATTTACACCGTCAGATCAACTCAGAACTAAACTGAACCGTTTAATTTTCCAACTCAGCCCTAAAGACACATCAGCAGCTCAAGATTGGGCTCAGTCAAAACCCTAGCCGACTGACCAGGTCGACACCCAGGTCGACTCCCTAGTCGACCTGGGGGGGGGGGGTCGACTACCCAGTCGACTCCCACGTCGACCTGGGGTGCTGGGCGGGAAATTTCCCGCCTAGCCTGATTTGACTCCGAATTTGAAATTTAAATTTTCTGAAATCTATTTTGAATTTTCTGAAACTTCTGATGGTCATAACTTCTTCATACGAAGTCCAATTCACGCAAACTCGGACTCTATTTCAACCAGAATTCCGAGACTAACATAATGGCGCAACCCATTTCCCACAATTCTCACGTCTGAGATTAGTTATTCTTTAATTTGTGAATATTAATATTAACAGAATTACGGGGTGTTACAATAATAGGCATGAATAAAAAAGAATTCAATGTCCAATTAATGATAGATCTAAATTAATCAGCACATGATAGGTATAAGATGATTTAGATGGAGAAATAGATCTAAGCAAGGTTTTAACCGTCCAGATAATAGCAGATCCAAATTAGGCATAATCATAGATAAAGGTTAAGGTGCACAAATGTGACATGATAAATTAACCACAAGTGAATTAGATCTATAAAAATAGATCTAGCGTGACAAAGTTTAAAATCCACAAATGTGACATGATAAATTAACCACAAGCGAATTAGATCTATAAAGGTAGATCTAGCATGATAATATTTAAGATCTACAATTGTGACATGATAAATTAACCACAAGCGAATTAGATCTATAAAGGTAGATCTAGCATGATAATATTTAAGATCCACAATTGTGACATGATAAATTAACCACAAGCGAATTGGATTTATAAAGGTAGATCTTGCATGATAATATTTAAGATCTACATCATAGTTATGTCATAGATTCAAAAGTCCCAATAGATCTGATATAATAAAGATTTAGATCCAAGTCATAGAATATTATAGATTTACAAATTATGATAGATCCAATATGATGTAATCACAGACATATCCCCAAATCACAGTCATATCACGTTTACTCATAATCATTTAAATCTAAAAGTAACTAACTCATAGTGTTTGGATTTTAGAAGGTAGAAATGAAATTGTTGGTGTTGAATCTCAGATCTATTCTTGAAATACTTGAATCTTTAAACTTGATTTATAGAAGAAGAAAAAATTAGATTCAGTTCAGGCACTGACAGCATTTGGCCTTCATTGTTTTCAGTATGAGAAAACAAGAGAAATGATGGTATGTTTATAGCTACCAACCTCCAGAATTCGACTGTCACCTCAGCCCTAGGGGAAATCGGGCCGCGGGTCGACACCCATTTGGGTCCGGATGCCCAAGAACTTACATCGGCGCACTTTACAAGTGCGCCAATGTAAATATACCTTGGCGGACTTGTCAAGTGCGCCAATTTATCCTGCTCTTTTTGCCAAACTTCTACCGTCCATAACTTCTTTATACGTTATCCATTTTACGCAAATCAAGTATCTATCTTGACCGGAATTTCAAGACGGACGCAATGACGTAGCGTAGTCCGTTTCCATTAATTCTTAACACTAAATTAATTGTTATTTAATTTATCCTCTTTAGTGTAGCTAAAATAGGAGGTATTACATTCTCCCTACTCAAAGGATTTCGTCCCCGAAATCTCCAAGTTAAGAAGAATGTATCCTACCATCCATCATCTATCTACTCATCCACCAATCACAGGCATCCATTGTCCTTAAAATTTTCTAATGCTTATATGAGCATATGAAAACGTGCTGTGTATATGTCCCAACACTAATGCGAAAGATCGGATGGTCTACTGATTCAGTCGACCTCCTCAATGCAATGTATGTTAGTGTCATGAATCCAACATATATGCAAATAATCCTACTATAACATGTAAGTTCTATATGTGTGCACAATCATCCGTCCAAATGCAACGTCCATATGATGATACATTCATTTTCATCCATTAAAAGAAAGAAAAATGCGCACACATCCATATGAAGTATGAGAGTGAGTGAGCTGATCTAGTGCCTAATGTGTGTGTATATGCATACACGAGCAACCACTAGCAACCACTAGCATCCACTTGCATTCATCAAACATAACATGTCTCAAACACATGTTTACAATCATGAGATTCCTACCTAAAGGTTGAAGATTCGATCGATAGGATATACTCAGATGATAGAAGCAAATGTGAATAAAAGCTTTGGAAAAAGAAGTTAAGAACATGGTCCAAAAGGAAAGGGTATGAAGCGTGATCTTTGTCTTCAGTCTCCCAAGTTGCATCCTCGCTGTCTTCTCCCCATTGCACTTTTATTAACCTAACCTCTCTGCTGCGCAGTTTCTTAACCTCTGATCCAAGTATACGGGTTGGAACTTGTCTAATTGTCGCCTCCCATTCTACCTCTACTTCCTCACGCATGTTCGGCTCAATTACCTCTGGTGTATCGTGTAGACATTTCGATAATTAAGAAATGAGGAAAAACATCATGACTATCCACACATATGCGAAGCGACCTATACGCCTTAGTTGCGAATACCACCGGAGCACCCTATTTAGATATGCTTCGCCAAATGAACCCTTTCTCAAGCTACTCCCCTACTTGCTTGCTAAGCTCCTTCCTTTCTCGTGGAGCCATGTGGCGCACGGGTCATGTAACTGGCTTTGCATTGTCTATCAAATATATACGAAAATCGATCTCGCGCCTTGGAGATAAACCCCGAACTTCCTCAAAAACATATGGATACTCACGGATTACCACTACAGACCGTAGATCATCGATAGATGCATCAAGAGATTCTAGGAAACTAAGCATGACAGACCCTTTTGGGTCACAAGAAATATCGGGGGTCCTCCTATGGAAAGTCAAAAGTCTAACGACCCTCCCCTCACAATCGAGAATGACACCGTACGTGGTTAGCCAATCCATCCCTAGAATCAACCCATAGCCCATGAACCCAAGATATGCATCGCACTCAAACTCGATGCCTAACACAGATATTCTCAAATCTCGACTAATCATAGATAAATGAGCTGAACCACCAATGAGGTTTGAGACAACAACGGAGCCCACTACCATACTAGTATTGAAGTGCAGAGATTCAACTACAGAACTAGATATAAACGAGTGTGAAGCACAAAAAAAGAGCTCTAATAGGGTGATTGGAAAGAGAAATCAAACCTTCCACAAAAACTTTCCTACCTCGATCTGGAGCACCGATCGCGAGAGAATGCACTTGCCTTCCAGAAGCTCCTGCCCTTTGACCTTGTCCTTATTTCTTCGGGCAATCCTTAATAAGATGCCCGACCTCTCCACAATGGAAACAAGAGTTCTTCCTTTTTCTGCAATCTTTGCTTACATGACTCATGTGTCCACAATTAAAACATTTCCTCTTGTCTCTAGCTTTGTCATTCTTTCCTCCCTTCTTCTGTGTTTCCTCAACCTTAGCTTCTTTCTTTTGAGCTTTATCTTCCTCATGCATTAATGCCATATCAACGAGTCTTTCAAAAGTAGCTCTCATTGGAACATGAGACATATCTAACCCATGAAGGGGTTCATTTAGTCCTTTAACAAACCGCAAGGCTTTCTTATGCGGAGTGTCTACTAGTTCCAAACCGAATCTAGCTAGCTGGTTGAATTTGTTCACAAATTCTTTATCAGTCATGTCTCCTTGTTTAAGCGCCAAGAATCTCTCCATTTGCATGCTTTTCTCAGCTTGAGAAAGAAACTTCATTTCAAACCTCTGTCTAAAGTCATCCCAAGTTTCCACCGGACGCCCCGCTTGGGTTACTTCCCACTAGAACAAAGCTTCATCCTTCAGTAGCCAGGCAGCCAACTGAATCTTCCTTCGATCTTCCACTTCAAATATTACAAACAAGTCCTCGATCTCATTGAACCAATTCCTTGCCTTAAAGAATGTCTCGGTTCCATGGAATGACTTTTCTTCTATAGCATGGATTTTTTTGCAGATCTTGGAAAAGTTGTCTGCACGCGGAGAAGGAGAAGGAGGAACAACGGGTGCAGCTGGGGGAGGAAAGTTGCCTTGGCCTTCGGCAGGCGCCGTTGGCCTCCAGATACCTACTGAACCAGCCTGGTATCTTAACGCCCTTTGGGATATTAGGTTCCCCGGATATGCTAAAAAGAAAAGGAAAGAGATTTAGGCAAACAATCGAAGGATATTACATATGGCTTTGTGGAATATGTTTTTCAAAGCAGACTTTTCTTTTTGAAAAATCCTTTCTTTTAAAACCTTTTTGAAAATAATTTTCAAAAACTTTTATCCAATCTGGTAACTTTCAGCTTTGATACCAAGTGTGACACCCCACGTCCGTTAATGTCACTCACTAAGGGAATGCATTAAGTTTCATGAAGCGTTATAGGTAACCAAAAACAGAAATATTACAAGACAGATATAAAAGCAACAATGGAATTTAAAATTTTATTTCAAACATAAATCATAACATCGTGGTTCAAAATATCACAAGTCTGAAACTACATAAAATCCATTACAAAAATATAAACTTTCTGTCTTGTTCCATCAGAGTAAATAAGAAGCATAATTCCCTAAAAAGAGACAAAAGCATAGTAGTAAGGATAGGAGCTTGAGCCATACATATAAGCAGCCCCAGCACAATGTAAGCAGAATCACGATCAAGTCTGGGTGTTCCCACCCTGAGAACCTTGGGGAGGGGAGGGAGAATGGGGATGGAAGAAAGAAGAGGAAAAAAAAGGGTCAGGCATAAAGTCTGGCGAGTCTAGTTACTTTAGCAAGTAAATAAATAAAAGTAGCATGATATGCATATAAAGTGGATAAGAGAGATAACTACATAAAAAACATGTATGACTAGGTAAACATGATATGGTGTATACGCTTCCTTAATGATTACTTTTTCTCTGCACTAATACTAGTATATTCAGAATGAGATGATCCCCAACATGTATGAAATGGTAGACTTAGGCATATTTTTGGTGAGAGGTTTTAACCCCATACAATCCATAGGCAGCCCCAATAATGGACTCCAAAACTTACCAGAGTCTAGATGTACCCTAACTACTACCCTAATCGATCGACTCCCTACTCCGTAGATACCTTATGTTGGCCCCACAGTAGGATGTATCACTTCCTAAAGTGGTAACCCTTCATTTTCAAGATGTGCACAACTATATCTATCGATGTCACAACATCTTAATTCTCATAGCAAGCCGGACCCATGCACGCACATGGCTCCGTTGGTTTCCTTCGTTGTTGACACCGCCCCTTCGTTTTGGATCTCATACAATCAACCCAGTAAGCGTGCCCCTACTCCGACCTAGTTCGGAGTACTCGCTTGATACCTAGATGGGTTACTGACTAAAACGAGTCCCACGCATAAGATGATACAAGCTCCCCTAGGCTTGCATCCCCACTACTAGGATTTCAATTGGTTATGCCTAACAATCCAACATGTAAAACAAGTTAAGTTGTCAGGCCTATATATGTAAATATTACCCCACCGCCACAAGATTTACTTAACCCTCACCGATCCAAGCAAGTTTACCTAACAAAGTTGCATAACCCCAAAGTATAAAATAGGTTAAGTTTGTGGGCCTATATATATAAATATTACCCACCGCCACAAGACTGACTTAACACACCCACTGTTTCAACCAAGTTTACTTAACCCCTATTTAAGTTAACATGTTCATACAATCCCTATGGATTCAACTAGGTTAAGTATTTCAATTCGTTACCATGTCCATTTATGGTTATAATGGGCTAGACCTCCCACATTAGGCCTGCAACTTGTAGATGCTGGATATGCCGATTGGGTCCGGGCAGATTTTTTCCACAAGTTGGGCCTAAACTTGTGTCTTAGCCCGTCTCGTATTTGTGCACTTAGACGCCTCACATTAGATTCAACATTTGCGGTTGTTTGATATGTCGGTCGGGTCGGGGCAGACTTACATCACAAATGCAATCTAAGCTCGTGTCATAAGTGTAGTTACAGTTTCTAATTACTGTAATCCTAGACATTTTAATTATTAACCAATTAATTATACCTATGTCTTTATAGGTGTTCATGCCCGTTTACCCAATTATATTCATAATGGATTATATGCCCAAATTTATGTTCGTAAACATTATTCAAGTTATGCCAATTTCAATGTTTTCCCCCGTTATCTAACTAATGCATTCGCATAAATTTAACGACATGCCTAGGCTAGAAAGTAGCCTGGCCATAAACAATGATAAGGGAAAGATGATGGGAAGATGACCATAATGATTATTTTAATAAAAGTGACATAAACATGTAATTGGCATAGTGATAAGGTGGACATATAAAAATAGATCTGGTGAGCATGTGATAATAAAACTAGATCTAACATACTAAGGATGTCATAGTAGGCATGAATAAATAAGGATTCATATGTCCTATTAATGATAGATCTAAATTAATCAGCACATGATAGGTACAAGATGATCTAGATGGAGAAATAGATCTAAGCAAGGTTTTAACTATCCAAATAATGATAGATCCAAATTAGCCACAATCATAGATAAAGGTTAAAATCCACAAATGTGACATGAAAAATTAACCACAAGTGAATTAGATCTATAAAAGTAGATCTAGCATGACAAAGTTTAAGATCTATAAATGTGACATGATAAATTAACCACAAGCGAATTAGATCTTTATATAAAGGTAGATCTAACATGATAATATTTAAGATCCACAATTGTGACATGATAAATTAACCACAAGCGAATTAGATCTATAAAGGTAGATCTAGCATGATAATATTTAAGATCCACAATTGTGACATGATAAATTAAACATAAACGAATTGGATTTATAAAGGTAGATCTAGCAAGATAATATTTAAGATCCACAATTATGACATGATAAATTAACCACAAGCGAATTAGATCTATAAAGGTAGATCTTGCATGATAATATTTAAGATCCTCGTCATAGTTATGTCATAGATTCAAAAGTCCCAATAGATCTGATATGATAAAGATTTAGATCCAAGTCATATAATATTATAGATTCACAAATTATGATAGATCCAATATGACTCAATCACAGGCATATATACAAATCATAGTCATATCACGTTTACTCTTAATCATTTAAATCTAAAAGTAACTAGCTCACAGTGTTTAGATTTTAGAAGATAGAAATGAAATTGTTGGTGTTGAATCTACGATCTATTCTTGAAATACTTGAATCTTTAAACTTGATTTGTAGAAGACGAAAAGATTAGATTCAGTTCAGGCACAAACAGTATTTAGCCTCCATTATTTTCAGTATGAGAAAACAAGAGAAATGATGGTATATTTATAGTTGTCAGCCTCTAGATTTCGACTGTCACCTCAGCCCTAGTGGAAATCGGGTCACGGGTCGATACCCACTTGGGTCCGGATGCCCAAAAACTTACATGGACGCACTTTACAGGTGCGCTAATGTAAAAATACCTTGGCACACTTGTCAAGTGCGCCAGTTTATCCTGCTCTTTTCGCCAAGCTTTTACGGTCCATAACTTCTTCATACGTTATCCGTTTTACGCAAAGCAGATGTCTATCTTGACCAGAATTTCGAGACGGACGTTATGACGTAGTCCATTTTAGGGCTGTCAACGGATACTTTCGGATACGGATAGTGCTATATCCGTATCCGTATCCGAAATCATTTTCGGATATCGGATATCCGTATCCGCGGATACGGACGGATATCGATAAATCAAGAAATATAAATGAAAATTTATAGTTTAACGTAAATGTTTTTCAATTTCTTTGATCACTAAAGTGTTAAAAATAAGCATATATGATGAAATTAAATAGATTTGAGTAGTTAATATGCATTTAGTGCATATAATATAAACCTTCGACTTAATTAAACAATAAATAAATCTGATTCATTGTACTAAAATACATATAATTTTGAGCATAATGCTAAAAAAATTTGAACGAATAATTTTCAGATGCGGATATCTATGTATCTGTATCCGCATCTGCTTTTTCGGATATCGGATATTTATCCGTTTTTCAGATACGGATGCGGACGGATATTGGATTTTTCGGGTATCCATTGCCAGCCCTAGTCCATTTCCCTTAATTCTGAATATTAAATTAATTATTTTTTAATTTATTTCTTTAGTGTAGTTAAAATACGAGGTGTTATACAGTCCTATCTAATTACTCACAAATGTTGAAAGTTTAGCCTGCGATCTTACTTAGACATGAAACAGGGATGAGAGGAAAATGGGGCCTAACCAATCCCGTAGCTATTATTAAGGTTTCGGATCTTACACAGATATCATAATCGATTATTATTTGTCACAGACCCGTAAGTGCCAACATTTCCTTCCTCCTTTCTCGACGAATTCTCTCTCATCTTCAAAACCCTAAAATTAAATAAATCCTTCGCTCGCTCACTTCAACTCCTCCTCATCCTCCATAATCAAATTCAGAACCGGAACAATCAGTTAACTTGAAAAATAAGCGAGGATGAGGATAATGATAAAAGGAGGTGTGTGGAAAAACACAGAAGATGAGATCCTGAAAGCAGCTGTTATGAAATATGGGAAGAATCAGTGGGCTCGAATCTCCTCTCTTTTAGTTCGTAAATCTGCTAAACAATGTAAAGCAAGATGGTATGAGTGGCTTGACCCTTCCATTAAAAAGGTATTCTCTTCATTATTTTTTCGATTGAGGCAATACTTTAAGACCATTGTATGAACGTATTTGTTGGAACTTCTATTGTACTTCTGATCAGTGGGAAGTATATCTTTATAAGAGCCAAATGACTTTCTTTAGATTTGTTAACAAAAGTGCCTATAACTAAATATATATGAAGCTCCCCAGGAAGAGGGAGAGGGTTCGATTCCCGCCTCACGCACTTTAGTTCAAATAAGGGGGCTTACCATGTGCATAAGCCTGATGACCCCGCGGACCGGGTTAGGTGCACTAGGGGGAGTTTTACGGCAGTGCCGGTTTCTCCTCTGAAAAAATTCGAAATAAAAATAAAAATATGAAGCTGTGGTTTTAATGTTGAGGCGTTGGGTGAGCTATTGAGTGAAATGCCAAATGGTTATGAAAACTTTTATCCCATGAGAGTTGTAATATCGTGTAGAATAATCCGAACTTCTGGAGCAGTGGCTGATGAATTGAGTTAGTTAGGAAAACTAATTTAACTGTACTGAAATTCTGCTTAACTGTTATCATTCTGTTGTCGGTTCAGTTGCTTGAGTTAAGTTAAAAGTTAAACGAGGTAAAATCTTAATTTACTCCATCTTCAGCTCTTATCATGTCATAATTCATCATTTGGTTGTTTGTATTTTTTTCTGTTGATGCTCAATGGAAACTATATATTTTCAGACAGAGTGGACCCGAGAAGAAGACGAGAAGCTTCTGCATCTCGCAAAACTCATGCCTACTCAGTGGAGAACAATTGCTCCTATTGTGGGTCGAACACCGTCTCAGTGTCTTGAAAGATATGAGAAATTACTGGATGCTGCATGCGCTAAAGATGAGAATTATGAAGCAAATGAAGATCCACGAAAGCTTAGACCTGGGGAAATAGACCCAAATCCTGAGTCTAAACCAGCTCGACCTGACCCTGTTGACATGGATGAAGATGAAAAGGAGATGCTTTCAGAAGCAAGAGCTAGATTAGCTAACACTAGAGGGAAGAAAGCAAAAAGAAAGGCCAGGGAGAAACAGCTTGAAGAGGCAAGAAGGCTAGCCTCACTGCAGAAGAGGCGAGAACTGAAGGCAGCTGGTATTAATACTAATAGAAAGAGGAGGAGTAGGAAAGGTATCGACTACAATGCAGAAATACCATTTGAAAAGAGACCTCCACCTGGTTTTTTCGATGTAGCAGGTGAGGATAAACCTGCAGAACAAATAAAGTTTCCCACCACAATAGAGGATCTCGAAGGAAGAAGAAGAGCGGATATAGAATCACAGTTAAGGAAACAAGATATTGCAAAGAACAAAATTGCACAGAGGCAAGATGCTCCTGCTGCGATTATTCAAGCAAACAAGCTTAATGATCCAGCAGCAGTTCGAAAGAGGTCAAAGCTTATGCTACCTGCACCGCAAATTTCAAATCAAGAGTTAGAGGAGATTGCAAAAATGGGCTACACAAGTGATCTTATTTCTGGAGAACTTGCTGAAGGAAGCGGCGCAACAAGCGCTCTTCTTGCAAACTATTCCCAGACTCCAAGACAAGGAATGACACCTATGCGGACTCCACAGAGGACACCGGCTGGAAAAGCAGATGCTATAATGATGGAAGCCGAGAACCTTGCTAGGTTAAGAGAATCTCAAACACCATTATTAGGTGGTGAGAATCCTGAACTTCACCCATCCGATTTTTCAGGAGTCACCCCTAGAAAAAAAGAGATCCAAACTCCAAACCTGATGGCAACTCCTTTGATGAGCCCGGGGCCTATGGGTCTTACACCTAGAATTGGCATGACTCCTAGAGATGGCTCTTCATTTGGTTTAACTCCAAGAGCAACTCCATTCCGTGATGAACTCCATATAAATGAAGATATTGATGTGCAATTAAGGCAAGCTGAGTTAAAAAAGAATTTACGCTCAGGTTTAACTAACTTGCCACAACCTAAAAATGAATATCAAATTGTTGTTCAACCCATCCCTGAAGAGAATGAAGAAGTTGAGGATAAGATTGAAGAAGACATGTCAGACAAAATAGCTAGAGAGAAGGCAATTGAGCAAGCCAGACAGGATGCGTTGTTGAGAAAGAGATCAAAAGTGCTTCAAAGAGAGCTACCAAGACCACCTTTTGCATCATTGGATCTTATTAGGAATTCATTGTTAAAGAAGGATGAAGATAAGAGCTCGTTTGTTCCACCAACTGTATTTGAACAAGCTGATGAAATGATAAATAAGGAACTTCTTCAGTTGTTAGAACATGATAATGCAAAGTATCCGCTTGAAGAGAAGCCAAAAAAAGAAAGTAAAAAGGGGAAGCGCATGACAAACGGGAAAGCTTTTATACCTGAAATTGAAGATTTTGAAGAAGATGAACTGAAGGAGGTAAGTTTATCATTGTTTTGCTGTTTAGTTCATCTTACCTTGATTCAGCATTAAATTTCATCGGTTCTGCGTTTTATTGCTTGGATTTGCTAGATTGATTTTTTTTTCCTTTTTAGTTTCATATAACGATCTAGATAATTTTATGGTCATGTGTGCTTAACCCTAGCAAGGATGTAAACAGTTTCAAAATCTTATGCTTTGAACCAGTTGTCACGTTCCAGTTCAGAACTCATTTTATATCACAATCAAGAAAAATATTCAATTCATAGTGGATAAAAAAGTATATCATGCTACTTATTTGACTTTGCAATGCAGCTATCTTTACGTCTTCTTCTTTTTCTAATAAAGAAAATATAGAATACAAAAAAAAAAAGGATTTTTTTTTTTTTTTTTTTATGTTTATAGATCCAGAAACTCAAGCCATATGTTTATAAGATATAAATTATTACCACGAGCGTTCCACGTGCTTTACGCGAGACACACGCTACGCACATGATTAATTCATGCACTTCTTGTATGAATTGTTCTACAAATTGTATATGTTTAAAAAGTTCCAAAGAAAATGACTTACATGTAGATGATTTGAAATTTAGTTTTTAAGTTCCAACATCAAAATTTTCATTCGTTTATATTTTCACTTATATTATTAATTAACAAAGAATGAACTTTATTATTTAGATATTCTATTTTTTAGTGATATTAAAGTTTAGTAATATTTATAGAGGAGTGATTTAAATTTGTAAAGAAAGTTTCCTTGGTAGATCATTTACGACAGTTTACGTTGATACAAAAAAAGCGAGGTACTAAAAATATTGCAATTATTATTAAAAATATTGGTCAATTTATCTAGAAAGATCTCACATCTGAACAATTTTACTCCAAATACTTGTAGATCTAAAGTATTTGTAGGAAGACTTTACCTCCAATTTATATCGCAGAGAACATTTGAAGTTACAATTTAATATTTAGAAAGTTATATATAATATATATGGGTATATTGAGAAATTTACGGTTGGCGCAACAGTAAGGTTACCCGGTTGGTAATTTGGAGCGCACAGGTTCGAGCTCCGGCCTCTTCACATAATGCGAGGGAAAGGCTGCGCGCGCTAATCGACCACCCCCAGAGCCCGGGAAGCCGTGAATGGTACCAGGACGGGAGATTGACTTGGGAAGTCCTCGCGCTTGAGTACGGGAGCCTTTGGCACTGGGTATCCACCTTTATGTATATATAGTAATTATTTAATTGTTTCATCAGAAATATGACAGCACAACAAATGCCTATATGCAACTTACAGTTTGAATATGATGGAACAACTAATTTTTTTGGGGGAAGTATAAGTGAACTTATGAAAACATATATTTTGCAGCTACATCGAAAAGTCCAATAGCATCAAAATAGAACATAGATATCAGTATATATAAAAGCCTGCAGGAATGCACTAGAACTTACTCTCACAGTGTGTTGAGGTTGAGCTAAATATATACAATAATATACAATTGTTCTGGTCCAAATCAAACCTATTCCGTAGCTTAGCCTATGCTGTAGGATCGCAGCACTCAAATTATATCCTAGTCTATTGTTAAAGCTAGAAATATTAACCATAAAAGAAGGTATGTGTACTATGAAATTGCTATTTTTGGGATTAGACATATAGATTTTTTTGAAAAGTGTTGAATTATGAAGGGCAATTTTGAAAGTTAACGGTCGGACCAAAAGTTTGTGCTTCCAAGGCAACCGTTAATAAAGATTAGGGCTGGCAATTAGAACCGAGAACCGAAAACCCGAACCGAACCGACCCGAAAAGACCCGAACCCGAACCGAACCCGATGGGTCTCGGGTCGGGTCTGGGTGATGAAAAATGCCATCAAGACCCGATCAAACCCGACCCGCATAGACCCGACCCGCTAGGGCTGGCAATTAGAACCGAGAACCGAAAACCCAAACCGAACCGACCCGAAAAGACCCGAACCCGAACCGAACCCGATGGGTCTCGGGTCGGGTCTGGGTGATGAAAAATGCCATCAAGACCCGATCAAACCCGACCCGCATAGACCCGAACAAAAAGTATTGAAATATATGTATTTTTAGTGTTATTATTCAACCGGACCCGAACCGACCCGACCCGAGCTTCGACCCGACCCGAACCGAAGCTCGGGTCGGGTCGGGTCCAGATTTTTAAAATGTATAGTTTAGACCCGACAAAACCCAACCCGCCTAGAACCGAGACCCGATGGGTCGGGTCCGGGTCTATCGGGTCGGGTCTAATTGCCACCCCTACGACCCGCATAGACCCGAACAAAAAGTATTGAAATATATGTATTTTTAGTGTTATTATTCAACCGGACCCGAACCGACCCGACC
>JASFAX010003012.1:0-43915 GCA_030737875.1 Allium sativum
ATTTAGGACTATGACGAGTCCATGGCCATTCGCTGTCTGGCGAATTGATATTATTGGAAGCTTACCAATCAACGAAGGCAGAGCGAAATTCGCAATCATGGCCATGGATTACTTTACGAAATAGGTCGAAGCAGAAACATTGACCACAACCACGACCAAGCGAGTGATAAACTTCATCGCTAGAAATATCATATGTCGGTTTGGGATCCCGAAAACCATTATAACAGACAACGGGGCCCAGTTTGATAGCACCGAGTTCCGAGACTTCTGCCAGAAGTATCATATCGAGAAAAGATACACCTCTGTGGCGCATCCACAGTCAAATGGACAGGTAGAGGCGGTAGCCAAGGTATTTAAGTCCATTATGAAGAAGCAATTAAAATGGGCCAAAGCCATGTGGGACATTGAGTTACCCTTAGCATTATGGTCCTACAGAACAACTTACAAATCGGCGACGGATCACACCCCCTTCTCCCTCGCATTTGGATTGGAGGTGGTCACCCGGTAGAATTGGAAGTACCGTCCTACAGGACTACTTATTATGATCCGATGACTAACAATGAACTGCTTCTCGAGTCTCTGGACATGATTGAGGAAAAGAGGGATAAAGCATATCTGCGTGCCTTAAGACATAAACAATAGGTCGCGCGATATTACAATAAGAAAGTTCGGGCTCGAACTTTCAAACCCGGCGACTTGGTACTGAAACGTGTCTTCCCAGACCTCGCTTTCTTGGGCCCGAAATGGGAAGGACCATATACCATCCTATGGAGGCTTGATAATGGATCCTTCAATCTAGCGACTGTGGATGAAAATGAAATCCCTAGAGTGTGGAACGCCCAGCATTTGCGGCATTACTTGACATGAAATTGTCATTTTTACTCTTTTGATTTTAGGACCATGTAAAAAGGCACGACTTGCCTAGAATAGTTTGGTCGCATAAACAAAAGATTATGAAATGGACATATGTCATGATTCAACTGAACCACTATAAAAATATTGTGTTTCATTTACCTTTATTGCCTTGTTTCATGCTCATACTTTTATTCCTATTTGTATATGCTATTGTTTTTGTGATTTTCGTTTATATCCCAATATTTAAAGTAGATGGCGCAACTACCAGTACTCTGACTCTCGCGATTCGAGAAAAAATATAAAGGACAAGAAAATGAAACGTCCATAAGGCGTGAAGGTGCACCATGATTAAAAGAATGACTTTAACTTCACTCTACCCTTGGCATCCGACGGGAGAGTATAAAGGCGCCCTAGACTGAGTGCCACGAACGGACTCCTACCCCACCGAAGGATTGGCGGCAGAATGAAAGCTAAGTTCGAACTCTATCCTAGGCATACGACAAGAGAGTATAAAGGCATCTTGACTAAAGTGCCACAAGTGGGCTCCTACCCCGCTACAGACCCGGGGGCAAGAGTGAAAGCTGAACCCGAACCCTTCATTTCCGGACATAAGGGGCAATACATAGTTGATTCTAATCAATCCTAAAATAAGCCCTGGCCAGGCATCATGTTAAATGTTCATTGGGGGCATATATATACACATCGCAATGAAAACAATACGATATACTACAGCTTAATTTTTTCCTGCAATGACGACTTATGATGCAGTTTTGCTTATAACTTAGTTATGACTTGAATATTTATGACGACTTATGACGTAGTTTTATTTATAACTTAGTTATGACTTGAATGTTTATGTACATGACTAAGTACGGGAAATTTACAGGTACATAACAATGCGAAAGAAACGGGATTTTTATTTATAAAGTGCAGAGCTACAAACTGGTCAAAATGTGATGGCCATTCTCACAACTGCAACAAATGGCCAGTCGAAACTTAAAGCAAACAAAAGCAAGTAACCTCTATTTAGGCTTTAGGAATGACTTTGACTTTGCTCCTTCTTCTGTTTCTCTAGATCCACCTTGCTAGCATCGGAAGTATCATGCTTTTTACTTTTCTTCTTCTCTGAAGGGGGATCCTGTAGAGTGATAGAGGACTGGGATGCAAGCTGTGTAGTTATCGACTTGAGGAATTTTATAATCAGTCCAGATCCGAGAGCAGCCGCAACGAGAGGTGGTACGTTTAAAGGCTCTTCCTCAGCCTTAGCCTTTAAAAATCATCATTCTTAGCTTTTATCTCGGCTAAGGTCATACTATCGTCCTCCTTTGTCTCTCCCATGATGGCATCATCCTCCTCTCCATCTCCATCGTCACCATTAGTGTCCTTCAAAGCCTCGATTATCTCAGCATCCCTAGGGATGTCTGTGCTAGATGGAAGTATGGTCTTCTCAGCCAAGTATGGTCTTCTCAGCCACTACAGCCTCTATTTGCTTCTCCCTAGTTCCTTCAGTGGGCTTGACACCTACATCACGAGAAGTAACAGTTATTAATTTAGGAGAGATCGTGGTCCCCTCAACTGCTCGATAATGCGACAACAAGTTATAATAGCGTTGACAAATTGTGGAGAGAATATGGAGATACCTTCCGTCGATTGATCATCTGGAGCTGTAATAGAAACCCCAGAAGGTGGAGGAACAGGAATTTTAGAAATTAGCAGATCATCTGGATTTTACTCCTCGATCCCAGTAGTCTTGAGTTCCGCGGTTGAGCTAGAACCTTCCTCAACCTGATTCTTGCATTTAATCTTATGCCTCTCTTCCTCCATAGATTCTTTAATTAAGCGCCTCCCCTCTGCTAGGTACTCGGGTTCTCGCCCCTAAGATAAGCTTTCATGAGCTGGTCCTCATCAATAGTCTCGACCCATAAACATTGCTTTTCACCCTCGATAATTTGGTCCCATGCATCAACTAGAGTGGTGTGATAGTTCTTGATCCAGGAAATGTCTCGGGTTCGAATGACCTGTGCAAAGAAATCAATCAGCAACTCATCAAATTCTTCTATCTCTTGTTCAGTCGTGGCAAGTTTAGTGGTAGCATTGGAAGCAGAGTCAAGGGCTTTATCATCATGCCCTTCGGCGAGAACTGTTCTTTCCTTAGCATGAGCTAGCCTGTCCTTCAAACTCGCCATTTCCTTCTTCCAAACGTTCCTCGGCAAAAAGATCGTGCGATAATTTCAGATCGACGTTGGCTGATCTAAGATCCTCTATCCCTTTCCTCATAGTCATACGTTCTTTGCTATTTGAATCGAGTTTGGTATGGAAATGCTTTTCCATCTCCTCGTATTGCTTCTTATAATTCTCTGCCGCTCGTTGGGCAAGGGCGAACTGGACCTGAACTTCTTCCAATTTCTTCTCAGCCTCATCTCTTGACTTAACGTCGTAATATCCCTTTTCGCGTGCATCCTTTACATCCACTTCAAGATGGCGGATGACTTCAGAAAGATTCTTGGCATGCTTCTTCATTCCTTTGTATTGCTCGGCCACGAAGTTTACTCGGTCCATGACCTCTGTATCCCAATCGTCGGGGACCGGTTTAAGATCTGGAACAAAGTGCATACTTCCAAAGTAGATTTCGAGGAAATGTTCCCGCAAACATTCCATCTTTGCCTGGTTTTTAGTAGTAAGAACTACCAGCTGTGTAGTGGTAATATCGATATTACGTTGCGTTGAAGGGACGAGAGCTTTTTCCCCTTTTTCAAACCCTTTGCTTGGATCTTTACGCTTATCCTTGGATTCATAATTCTTCTTGGAGGATTTATCCTGAGGAGGGACACCCTTCGGAGGAATCAAAGATTTGGGTGGCTGTTTACCTCCAGCATGTTGTGTTTGACGACTGCCGTCTTCTCGACATCTTGCCTTGAAGGAGAACGAGAGAGCGAAGAATGAAGTTGTTGAGATTCATAGCGCTTCATGCTATCTCTCCCACGAATATCACCATGATCATGCTCGGTAACGGGATTGAATCTGGGCGTGTACTCGTGAAGATCACGATGAGAATAGCGACGACGAGTCATTTTTCCTGCAAAAAATAACAAGCGGGTATAAGAATCATGGGTCAGCATTGTGACGTGTAGTGAATGTGATTGTGTGTTATGTGTTATCCCCCCAACAGACCAGGGCCCAGAGCCAGGCTTCTCTGTACAATATCTCCCTCTTTAACAGGGGTAGGTTCCTCCTCAGAAGTAGTAAAGAACGACCCTATTCCGATATCCTCAGAAGTGTAGATATCGTCTTGCAAGGGAAGCTTGGCTAAATCCCCATATATTTGTTCCTCTGTTGTAAATCATGGGTTGGAGACTTATTCGGTGGCGGTGTCTTTGGAGAGGGTTGTATTTTAGGAATGGAAACAACCATCGGTTCGACGCCTCGAACTTCATCTCCAGTGTAAACGTTCAGATATTCATCATCTTGACACTCATCGGTGAAGGACTTTTGGGAAGACCAGATGGTGTCTTGACCCCTACGGTTACTTGCCCCTCGAACAGTGGCATGCTGCTAGACTCCCCAAGAGCTTGATCTGGGGGCATACGTTTGTAAGGCTTACCACCCTGGACAAGCCCCTGTCCCATGTCGAGAAGATGATGGTTATGAAGATTCTCGTCGGTTATGCATTTCTTGATTTTTCAAAAATCAGACTCGGTATTTATGAGGAGGGACAAACGATCTTTGTATACTTTTCCCTCTTGCTTCTTAGGATTGGGGACTGTAAAAATAAACGAAGATTTAGTATGTTGGTTTATGCAATTGAAGCAGACACTTAAGAATATGAAACTTACTCGACTGCAGCCACTTCCTCGCACACCCAACCTGATGTTTTGTATAGTACCACTTAGATTTATCATCGCCTAAGTTGTTGTGTCCATCAGTCAATAACTTCTTAGTAGGTATCAACTCAAAGAAAACCAAGTTGGGGGTCCCCGTGGAACGATGTTTGAAGTGGAAATTCAAATCTTCATAAAAAAGCTCGGTGTCAAAAATTTCTGCATATGCAATGTACAAGTTATATAGAGTAGCATAAGCATAGGGATGAAGCTGCATGGGGGCAATACATAATCACCTCAACAGATCGATGACGATTGGTGGAAACGGAGGATTAGCGTCTATTGAGCACATGACCTTACTGATGGCCATAAACCCTTCCGGAGCAGAATGGGGCCATCCTTCTTCTCCGGAGTTTTAACGTCATCCTAGGGAATCCCATTCTTTAAGCATATTTTTCTTTAGCTTTATATCATTAAGTATGGAAGCTATGAACCACTCGGATCGTCTAACGCTACGACACTCTCGAATTCGTCGGGAGCACAGTTATCCCCAATTCCACCTTCGTTTTCTTCTTCCTTAGGTGAAGTACTCTTGGAGGATGACGGCTCCGCACCAATATTTGCTTCATACTTTGATCAAGAGATATCCCAATATGGATCAGAAGGGAGTATATTAGGATTGTAATAACTTGTGGACTCTGAACCCGTGCTTTTATCTGATAATCTTGTTGAACGTCTATTTGACATTTTTGCTGTATTGATGAACAAACATGAAAGATTAGAGTCTAGTTACCTGTGAACCCCGTGTGAGCAAGTGCTAACGTGTGCTAGAGTGTACAGTGCTGAAAAGAAAGGCATAAAGTAAAGAAAATAAACACGAAATTGATCGTTATTCGCCACTGAATCATGATCTTGTCTAGTATAGATTGTTCCGCCTGAGGGCTCTAACCTAACTGTTCGCCGATTTACTTCAGTTCTAATTGACTTCTAGTTGAAATATGTTAGCATGCTTTGATTAATCGGTGTTTCTTATTTGAGAATGGTTGTAGGATAATAAGTGGCTCGGGGATAAGTTAACTTGTACGGTTATAGGTGTTAGCTCGTGAGAGGGGACCGGCTCGTAATGCAACTTCGGATCGTGGATATGTACCAGCTCGCAAGAGGGGTCCCACTCATCATGAAGTTCGGCTCGTAAATAGGGTCGACTCGTGACTAGACCCTACTCATATAATGAGACTGGTCATCTACTTGATAGGGCTCGTGAGTGGAGATGTGACTCGCCCCCTGGACCCGCTCGTGTATTCCAACCCACTCAAAGATTCTAGCTCGCCCTATCGAAACCCGAATCCCACTCGTGGTTGAAGATAACTCATGGGGCTCGACACAATTGGATCACCATCACTCACGGCTTCCACAAACCGACCCGATATTTATCTCCTTTTTACGAATGGATCTCCAAGAAGCAAAATCTTTCCAAAATACATCCCAAA
Organism: Allium sativum; assembly: GCA_030737875.1. Taxonomy (NCBI): domain Eukaryota; kingdom Viridiplantae; phylum Streptophyta; class Magnoliopsida; order Asparagales; family Amaryllidaceae; genus Allium; species Allium sativum. The sequence goes on from JASFAX010003012.1 coordinate 6,164, forward strand.
ACCACTAGACGTGGGTTCATTGTTCTCTTTAGCTTCTTCAATATCCTCCCATCTTCACAAGCGAACATTGAACAGTGATTGTTCTCTTTAGCTTCTTCAACATCCTCCCATCTTCACAAGCGAACATTGAACAGTGAAGTTTCTCTCAATAAGTATCCTCAATCTGAAACCGTTCAAGCACGATACTTTCTCCCGCAGGGCTTACTCACACTTCGATGAACGTACACCCATTAGTTATCGCCTGAGCATGGCTGAAGCCACCAACGTCGGCGCCAGTGCTGGAAACAACGACGCTAAAGCCATCGGAAGGAGATGAAGAGAATCAATATGGAAATTTGATCCCGTCTTACACGTTGTACCAACTAAAAGTGTAAATCAAAGTAAGAATCTCTTAAAACCTATTGATTTGATGAGAGAATTGGCGATTTGGTTTGGGTTGGAGGCTAGGTTTTCGGATTGGAATAAAGAAAGTTACGGCGGTGGAAAAGTGAATAAAGAGTTGGGTTAAACCGTAATATATACGAGGAGTAAACCCCTTAGCTTCCCAGCACGGTCCGCCGCTGTGCAAATAATTCAATGGACCGTTTGACTTGGCCCAATATTGGCAAGATGGATCATTGGATAATGAGCGTTAAGCCCAAGCATGCCTTAAATTGAGCGAGAGCAAGTCGTACCACCTTCTCACAAAGATCACGGTCCAAGCAAAATATTTGAACATGAAACGAAATTCTTTAAGGGAAAATTGTGAAAGATTTAGTCACACCCACAAACAGAGATCTATGAAATAATCTCCAATTTAAGGCAAAGTAAGATCTGACGATTTACCTAGGAAGTTGCTCGCCAATTGCTGTGAAGATTCAAAGTTAAAGGTCAACAAATATAGAGAAATAATTGGAAACAAGATTCTATATTTATACCCGTCTTAAAGATCAGGTGACGCGACTTAACGAAGCGACGTGACTATACGGACAAGTACGACCGTTGGAACTTACTATTTCGGGGATAGACAGATAGGCAGTTTCAAAGCACGTTCCATCCTTGATGAAACATACTTCGAGGGGGCAAAATGTTGGCTAGCTTTTGGACCAAGCCACCGAGAATTTAATCAATTTTATTTAAACAGGGAAAGACTAGTGTTCTGCGAACTCAAGATATGTATGTTAACTCATCAAGATGGCTCAACACCCAGGTTACCGGTTTGTGACTGCTACCCCTCATCATCGGCTCGTGATCCAGCTCCTAGGGCCGCTCATGGTCAGGCTCCGCGAACTATTCGTGCCTCATAACCACGACCGCTTGGCTCTCATATAAGGGTCACGAACCGCTCGTGTCTCTAGGAAAGGATGGCCAGGACTTGGTCAAGGCTTATCAAGTCACGAACCGAAAACACAGGATCTGGTGACACGTGTCTGTAACGGCCATATTGACCACTTCTCTACTCACTCACGAACGACTCCGAGATTTTCGGATGAACGCCATGTGTCTTCACGAACTGCCTGGTGCAATTGTCTATAAATAGCCCAACACTTGGCATTTTTGGGGATCTTTTGGCAATTGAGAGCTTCTATTCCACCACTATCATATTTCTTCCATTCCCAATTAGAATTAACTCTATATTATTAAGTGAATTATCATTATAAGAGTGAAACTGAGAGGAGGTTATGATTGTATTTGTATTCAATCGTATAATCGGAATCATATAAAGTGGATGTAGGCTCTTTAACGCCGAACCACTATAAATTTGGTGTGTTTGCTGCATTTCATTCTATTTTTAGTTATAATTCTTCACAATTCAAGATAATTTGGGTGTTAAAACCACTTTTTGGTTTAACATATATATATATATATACACACACACACACACATCAAACTATTAACTACCTTGGAAATAAATGTTAACTCTGTTGGATTTTGAGTTTTTCATTTATGTTCATTCAGTGTATGCACAAATTTACTATGGTTGATTACACTTTTCGTTTGTTATTCATAATATGGCAACAGTTATCATTTATTCAAATTTTGATATTACCCTTGTATAATTTCTCAATTTAGAAGACATTATGAATTCAGATTACTTTACTAAGAAATGTATTATAAGGCAAACCCATGTATGATGCATTTAGTAGATGTTACTTTACTCTGACGTCATTGGGCTTTACATGTAGTAAAAAAGGGAACAAATAAAAAACTATAGGTAAACCATACATTAAAATCTCATAATTCTATACCTCTATAAATTAGATTAAACCTGTATATGATAAGACGATAAAAGTAAATTGCTCTCACATTTACAGAACATGTGTAACAATAAACAAATTGTTGGACTTGCTTCAGTGAACTTCAAACCAAAATTATAAATAATATGTTTGTATTTACTAAATTTTCACACATGAAAGTAAAAACAAAATATATACTGAATTGTAAACCTGGCCATCAAGTTTAAAGCAATTAATCAAATGAATCTTGTGATTGGCTTCGTTTAAGCATAAATTTAGAAAGTTTTAAATAACTTACCCATGTCACTTGCCAGCCAAGGAGGAACACTATAATATCATAACAAAAATAAAGGCATGACATAGAAATAGAAATGGTCAGCATAAAATTGATCAATATTATTTTTACTATGTTAAAGGAACAAATAGAAATACAATCTTCATGCAATCTTTGTAACACTTCACGCAATCTTAATAATCAACTTTGAAGCCATTCATGAAGCAACGATTTGTAAGTGGTTTATTTTTATATGTACATGTTGATAGTCAACGCTCAAGAACTGGAAAGCAGTACTCGTTAGATAATGTAAAAGAGAACCAGATGATCGATTACTGAACAGATATAAGCTGTTAATTTATAAAATGCCAGATGTGCATTAAAACTGCCACCACTATGCATGTTTTTCTTGAATATATGCAAATTTGTAAATAAATAAAAAAAATGGAAATATTTATATGTACTGAGAAATTATCTTAACTAAATACATTATTGATAAGCAAAAGAAAATATTTATATGTATTGAGAAATTATCTTAACTAAATACATTATTGGTCTACAGAGCCTAAAATAAAATAAAAAGAAAAAAATAGATGGAGCCCAAAATGCAGCTCAAAACATACTTGAACAGCTTTGACGAACTTAGACATAATTTTGTCCTAACAACCTAGCATCCATGAATATGGATCTAACTGGCACAAATAAAAAGATTGGTCGAAGAATGCAATGTTTGAGGGGATTTAGTTAGCATCAAAATAACAAAGCTAAATAAGAGATGTACATACGTTCTTTTATAAAAATCATTTGATAGTTATTTAAAAACTCCTCCATCATTAGATATGTATAAAATGCATAGTAAGAAATAACAAAATTATATGGATGCTTGTAAACAATCATGTATATTGAGAAATCTAATATGTAGTGACTAAACACAAGGAAGTTAACATCTTTTATTTAGGCATATCACATGGGTCAATATCATAAAGGACTTAACTGACACATACTTTAAAGGAAAACATTGATAAATGAAATATAATGTTACATTGGATCTAATTAGCATAATGCAAAATAGACGTATAATATATATGCAGAGGTTCTAAATTTCAAGTGTTAACTATTCAATAGCTCTTCCATTATTATTTACCAATGAGAATTGGATGTAAAAAAAATAGTTTAATAAAACCATATAAACCCATCAAATATAGGATACAACAATTCTTAATTTTACAACTAGTAAAAAAACATAGCATAGGTATTAGATGGACAATTGGAAGAAGAAGAAAAACTGGTAAATTAAAAATTGGAAACATTAAAATCTAGTAATTCTATACCACTATAAATTAGGTTGAACCTCTATATGGTTAAAAAAAAGGCAACGGTGAATTGCTCTCACATTTTTATAAAACATATGTAACATTAAACAAGTTATTGGACTTGCCTCGGGAATCTACAAAACAAAATATAAAATAATATGTTCATAATTGCCAAATTTTCATTCATGATAGTAGAAAAAGAATTAATACTAAATCTATGAACCTAGCCATCAAGTTTAAAGTGATTAATCAAATAAATCATCTGATTGGCTCCGTCTGAGCTTATATTTGGAAAGACACAAATTAATTATTCATTTCACTTGATCTGCCAAGATGAAACACGAACATATCATAACATAAATAAAAGCACAACATAGAAATAAGAAATGTCATAATAAAATTTGGTCAATGTTATTTTCACTATATGAAAGAAACAAATAAAAAAAGCAATCTTCATGCAATCTTTGTAATACTTCATGCAATGCAATCTTCATAATCAACTTTGAAGCCATTCATCAACCAATGATTTTTAAGTGGTTTCATTCTATATGTACATGCCGATGGTCCAGTCTAGTGATGTAACGACCCGCTTTTTTGCCCGATTCTCGCTGGTAATTGAACCAACTTAAATCGTTTATAAAGACGAATGGTTATGGGTACTAACATATTTGAACGCAAACAACAAAACTTTTTCATTTCATTACAAAAGTTTACATCAGCGTTATGAATAAATCAGAGTATACCATAAGCTCAGCGGAAACAAAATGCTCACTACGGAAGAAGTAAGACCAAAACGAAACCCTAGCTCCAAACTGAATCTAGCTCTGAAACTAATCCTGCAAACTGAAGTACTATCTGCCCATGCAAAATGATGGGCATCCAGAGTTTAGGTGGGGAACCATAAACTCCAGGTCAGTCGTGTGACTGGTGTGAAACTCAAAACAGTTATTATTTCGGGTTTATTTTAGAGTTGGGAAAATTCACCGGACCACGTCGCTAACGCGGAATGGGTTTACTCCATGTGAACCCCCGTGCATAGAAATCCGCAATGACTTTGGAAAATGAAGCTATAATAAGCTCGTCCCATATCACACAATGCAAACGCACACCAGATGAGCGAGTTTTGTCTTATGATAACCAAAAACGCTTTTATATATGAAAATCCTCTTTTAATATTATAATCAGTGCATAGTGTTGAAAATCGTTTTACAAATAAATATAGTAATCTTAGCAAGCATAGTAGCTATGACCACATACATAGTTTACAAAAAAATCGTACATCTCGTATTGGTTATTGGGTTTCCAACATGATAGTTCCTGGCACGAAAGATCAGTCGAGGACACGAAGCTAAGTATCTCCGGTTAGCATCCAGACAACGGACAACGAATACATAGCGTGAAAGTATATATCCCAGTAAATATCTAGACATCGGACACCGTATATACTTTATTCCCTTAGGTTTTGAGGTAGATCTACCGCCGCAACTTTCGATTTTCACTATAGATTATGTATACAACCTAACCGCCAGTTTACCATCAATCCGGGGTGTGAGGTTCGTCGATGTCACGATATACACAAAGCTACACTTCAATAATCCATGCTTTTATCATCACTAGCTCATTTCATAACTCGAGAATGCCACATTGACAATTCCAACATGTCACTGATTTCTATCAATACATAACCCCTAAGCTCATATGTCTTAGAGACGAGAATAATTTATTGCCACAAATCCGATATGAATTAACAGAAATCAGTGCTACGCAGTCAATTTCAATGTTAGACACATAATCCATTCGAGTCCGTTCTGGATCTGAACAGAACAACAATCCGAAAATATTCAAATATATTCAGATCTCAAGCCACTTATAACTTCATATCAGGTGATCGGCCCAAACGAGACATCAACCGTCAATCCGAATAATTCGAAGATTCTTGGTCTTCACTTTATCGATTTCCAAGTCTTTAGTTTCTTTACAATGTCGTATTATTACTTGGAATGGTTTTCAAACATATAGTCGATCTCGGTCTTTCCAAGTAATAAGCGCATTTTTAAAACAAGAGTTATCGATCATTTCAGATTTCCCATTTAAATCATCTTTTCAAATCGTTAGTTCACTTGAAATCAAGGTGCGATTTATTCTAGTTTCCATAAACCCCGTTACCGCCCTAAACATACCTTGAATTTCAATATTCATTTCAAATCTTATATTTAAAAACATAATTCTTTTATTCGTTGTTATTGTTTTCATTAGTTTTCAAAATTACTAAGTCTTAAGTAAGTTTAAATTTCCATTCATGACAATTCGAAGCATTGATATTCAAATAGAGTTTAATCGACTTATTATTCGACATTAATTCAACAAATCAAGTAAATATTAGATATCCATAATGATTTATCATTTTATTTTCCTATCGAATGTTCGATTAACCCTCCAACCTCCTTTTCCTTTACGTTTCAATCCTTTAAAATCTTACTTAAAATCAGTAATGTTTAAATAAATTTCATACGAAAATCTTAGCTCTTTAAAATGTTCAAAATATTTAACAAACTCCTTTCCAAAGTTTTGAACACTAATTCACGGTTTAAATCGTTAAACCAAATCATTTCAAAGGAAACTTTTTTAATAACGTTTAAAGCGTTACCAAAAGCACTGAAAATGGCTACTTAGATCAAATAGATTCAAAATCATTTAAATTTCAAATATTTCAACTCATATCACCTTTTAGATAGTAAAAATGTGATTTATCATAATTTTCTGAAATTTTTAGTAATTGTTATAGCCCATTTTTATTCGATTTTCCTTTGCGGTCGCCAAACTGCACGTGTAACGACCTTTTCATATTTTGATTTAAACATGACTTGAAAGCCATACGTTAAAATTTGGAAATTTCTTTTGTATTCGAAAACTATCATTAATAGAATTCTGACGTTTCTCGTTTCATGTCAATCCGATTTAAAATGTTCAAGTTATAGTCATTTGAAAATTATAATCGATATTATCAAACTGTCGCTACGCGACACGATCAATTCCAGCTATATAATTATTGACACATTTTGTGGTCAAAATTATCGCACATGGAATTTTTGGTTAGCAACTCGCTCTAGCATTAAAAGCATCGTCAGAAGGCATAAAGCGATTTGCTTGAACTCGCATCACAAGCAAAGAATGACCCAAAACTCCTAATAGATGACCTTTTTTGGGCTTGAAAACATCAATTACGGAGCTTTGCTCGGTAACTCTTGTAGCCCTCTAAATTAGCTTCGAGTATAGCTTTTGCTTGGGCAAAACGGACTTACGGTTTGGATGTTACGCCTGTTTCCGTGAAGGTGCGCAGAACTGAAATAAGTTGAAGGCATGGACTTTAGCATTGGTTCAGTCCCAGATCGGGACACTCTTTTTGGATCGGATCGGGTCCCAGCATCTGAGCCGGATCGAATGGGAAGATACCTGACTCACTCGCATGAACTCCTGGCAACTTGGGACTTTCGGTTCAGATCGACATAAGAGGATCCGACCCGCCTTTCCCTCTTACACCTGGAGTTTGTCACGTCTTCGGTTCGAGAGCTCCGCATCGGTTTGGTTCAATACTGATCCGACCCGCCTGTAGAAAACACTGGACAGTAGCTTTGACATGTTCTTAAGGAGCAACCGCCTCCTACTTGCATGGATCACACTCCACATGGCATAGCACGAATTTGGAAAGGACTTCTCCACGTTTTCCACTAAATTTTGGGATTCATGGGATGCGTGCCACGTGGCACCTGACCCGAAGCATCTCCACAGCTATAAATACACCGTTTGAAGGATTTTTACGGGACTTTTGGCCATTCTTCCGGATGGCTTCCACCATTAATGAGTGCAGAGACTTGGCACCTTCCTACATCTAAATTCTTCTCCTTTCTACACAATTAACACGTGAATTACGTGTATAAACTCTTGCAATTTCATTCAACACATGGATTGTGTGTCTTCTTGTAACTGATTCTTGTAAACTGTCAGTATAACAATAAGATTATAAAGTGGACATAGGCTACATCTACAACCGAACCACTATAAAAACCTCGTGTGTCTTCTCTTATTTACTGTTTAATACATTCTGTGATCTGCGATCTGCATTTGGGTGCTAGTGCCATTTTTTGGGTCTAACAATAATGATTTAATATAAATCGCATAAATTTTCCAAAATAACTTAAAATTTTAACACTTAAATTTTAAAATCATATTTCAAATAATATTTTATATTTAAATTTTAGTTCAAAATCGGTTTACTTCAAAAATAATCATTCGAAATATTTGTTTAAATTAAATTGAAATTTTAAAATAATATTTCAATCTTGTTTAATCATTTACACTTAATTATTAAAATTGTTTCCACAAACCAAATTTAACATAAATAATTGAAATACATTGAACCACTTTGTCTTCTTCGAATATTATTTTATCATTCAACTTAGAATTTCAAATCATTTGAAGTCTAATTCAACTACATCTTCCATTATTATTTTAATATTAAAAATATCGTTTACGGAAAGGAGAATTAAATCGCTTAACGGGATAATTCCATAACTACAGTATGTGATGCAACCATAAGCAAATCAATAAATCAACCATATAAATCTGACGGACATGCATGAATTTTATTTATTTAAGCACAAAAATTAGATAAACATTTCAATTGTGCACAAGCATTACGACCAATAACGCTTATTAATGTGTTTCTAATTACCCAAACAACCATTCAAACATTGCATACAACAAATCCATAATCCAAACAAAATTCTCACCACTAATTAAAATTATCCAATTACCATAATTTAAGTAAATAATTAATTAATTTAGAAGTTCTCACCAATTCCCCTCTGAATTATTCACCTTCACGCATCGTATCATCTGCGAACCAAGCCTCCGAACGATCACGATCAACCCGACGGACAGACGACGCAAGCGCCATATTTCCCGCAAACTACCATGTATAAATATAAAATATATGCACATGTTTGCTTTGCTTTCCATACAACCGTGGCAGGGAATAAACTGTTGTGTACTATCTTATACAGGGGAAGCCCACTGTTTTCTTTATTATTACATTTTTTTCCTTTTGCGTGGTTAAAGTACAAAACACAGCAACTATTTGTGTAGTAAGGAGAGAAGCGTGGAAGTAAAGGTGACGTGTGTTGGTGGTGCTTCGGGGTCCGGGTGCGGTCTCATGTCTGTGCAGCAGCCAGTGGTCGGTGACTGAAGGTGGTGGGTGCGGCGAAGACGGTGAGGTCAAAATAGGGGGGCCATGCGTGGTTTTAGGGGAGGCTGAACATGTTTGGAGATGTGAGAAGTTACCGCAATGGGGAAAGATGCAGGCCAACTTCCACGAAGGAATTTGTGGCCGAGGGTAGTGGATAGATGGCGGTTTGATGCTTGAGATAAGGGAGGCGGACGAGATTGATGAGTGGGAAGATTCGGCTGTGGTGAGTTGTTGGTGGCTTTAGGAGTTGACATTCATAGCGGTCGCGGGACCAAAGGAGATGCTGCGGGGTTCGCCATTTGGTGGTGGAGTGTTTGGCGGCAAGGTGGACTAACGGATGTGCAGGTGGTGAGTACAGCTGACGGTGGTGGGCGGAGCCGATTAAACTTGAAGAAGGGAAAGCCGAGGCTAATTTAAAGGGGTAGCTGCTGTGGCAACTTGGGAAAGGGACAGCTCATTTTACATTGGAAGAGGGGAGGAGCATCACCGTTAAAAATGGGGAAGAGGGAAAGTTGTTGGTCGATGGTGAGGTTCTAGATGGCCGGCGATGGTGTCTGACAAGGTGGCGGATGAGGCATGCATGTGGCAGGAAGTAGATGGTGTAGGAAAACCAAGAACTGCTTCACGGGAAAAAATGAGTAAAAGGAAAAAGTGGGACCTGACTGTTTGCGTAGAGAAGAGAAAAAATTGATGGATGGGGAGAAAAACACGGTGAAGAGTAGTAAACACTGAGAGCTAATCCTCTATGTCCAATATTCTTAAATTTGGGATCTTGGTTGGTTGGGTGCAGAGGAACAGAGAATATTGGATACAAAGGATTAGCTATCTACCGCACAACGGTGGGAAAATCGACCGTTTGAAGGTGTCATTTCAAATAAAAAAATTGTAGTTTTATTAACTTCAATTAATCTCAATTTTTTTTTCAAAGGCGGCTGCTAAACTTCCATTGAAAAGATCAAAAGAGCACCAAACATAGTCAAATAAGCACTCAGAGCATTTTCCCTGTATATCCTACAAGCTAGATTTTGTGTAACACGTATACAATACAACAAATTATCTCACTTTACAAATTTATTTTCCACCTTCTCGATCTTGATTTAAATTCTTCATTGAACCAAATCATTACTAATCTCAATCCCTCTTTGTAGCTTTACAAGAACCTCATGTCATTATGGAGTAATGTTACACCATTGGAAATGACGATAAAATACGGCAACACTTCGAAAATGTTAACATAGACATGCCTTGAGTTCAGTTAATCTCATAACTAATATGTTGAATAAAAAATAACTTGTATTATTTAAAATATAAATATTAGATGAGATACAACAAAGAAGAACAAACAATAAAAATGTGATGGCTATTTATTCATTTCTACTCATAGAATATTGAACTGTTGCTGGTACATCAGACCATGCATCTAAAATACAAATTCCTTAATAGGTCATCCCAACACAGTCCTCTGGCACAAGATGCAACATACTCACTTATGATTTGGCAGCCTACAATACGAGATAGTGACTGGGGAAAGATGTTATATGAATAAATTTGTATGCATCCAAAGTTGGACATATGATACAAGTAGTTGCCACAGTAAGGTGTACTGTAAATATGCCAAATTTGTATACATCCAAAGTTGAATAAATTACATATAATTGAAAGAAAATAAAAGTATCAACGTTCAAGTGCAGTTTAAGGGTCCGTTTTGATTTTGAACAGGAAGGGGTATTTGAAAGGGAATTGTTGCGAACGGGGAATGTTTTTTTTTTTTTTTACGAAATGGGCATATTGGAAGGGGCTGAGTTTAATATTTTATTGTTTTTGTATATATTATTTTTATTGTTTGTGTATATGTGTGTTTGTTATCGAACATGATAGAAATTGCAGAATACAAATTTCAGACTTAATTGCAAAATTAAAATTACGGAATACAAATTGCAGAATTCAAATTACGGAATACAAATTACATAAATATTAAATACAGAAAACAGGCTACTGTGGTGGATACTGAGGCTGATACTGGGGGGATACCGGGGCGTACCGAGGTGGATACTGGGGGATTCATCTTAAACTGCCTGTATCTTAGTGCTTGCTTGCGGACCATGATTTCAAAACGCAACCAGATTGTTGCTTCGTCATCAGGAAGAATCGTGAACATATCTTGATTATCCTTACTTGTGAGAATTGATATTGCATGGGACATGTCAATACCATCAGATGTTCTTGCACGGTCTATTGCCTACTTCACCTTCGGAATTTCAGTACAAAGTGGTCTTGTGTTAGACAAGGGAGAATTACTAGCATTCGTATCCCTTTTTTGTTTTTTCCAGCTATTAAGGGATGAGGAGGAGAGTTATTAGAGAGGAACAATTGCAATTTTTATTGATACAAAAAATGATACAAAGAGCACATATATATAGTGATATGAGCCCAACGGCTAGTACAAAATATACCAAATATGTATAAGCATAACGGCTAGTATTAAATATACCAAGTATGCATGAGCCTAACGGCTAGTAGATAATGACAAAGCATGTTAAATATGATAAAAACGTGTTCACACTCTAACGGCTCTATTGTAACGGCTCTATTGTCTTCGTTATGCCCCCTCAATTCAAACTAGGGTTTCCTTGCTCATTCTGGCTTCCGCCTGCACTGATAACGCGAAGTTCCTCTCTCATTCTGATAAATTTTTTGGTCGAAAGGGCCTTTGTGAGAGCATCTGCTCTCTGATAGTATGCGGGCACATGACATATTGCAAGTCTTCCTGATTGCGTTCTTTCTCTCACAAAGTGGAGATCAATTTCAAGATGTTTCGTCCTTGAATGTTGAATAGGGTTTAAAGATAAAGATACTGTGCTCTTATTATCGCACCAAATGACCGGCTTTCGTCTTGGAGTGAAATCAAGCTCCTCCATCAGTGATTCTATCCACATGATTTTGGCTGTAGCGCTTGCCAGTGCACGGTACTCAGCCTCTGTGCTAAATCTTGATGTGGTCTGTTGTTTCTTCGTACACCAGGAAATGATATTGGAACCAAGGTAAACGCAGTATCCTGAGACAGACTTTCGATCGTCAATATCGTTGGCCTAATCGGCATTGCTAAAGCACTGTAAGTTAAGTTCCTTTTCTGAATTTAGGCGTATACCATAATGTTTTGTTCCTTGTAAGTATCGTAACACTCTCTTTAATGCCATCCAATGTTCTGATAAAGGGTTCTGCATGTATTGGCTAAGTTTATTGACGCTGTAGCATATGTCTGGTCGAGTAATATTTGCGTATTGTAATGCTCCTATTATGCTTCTATATTGTTTGGCATTGTCGATAGCTTCTCCTTTATGCTTAGATAGTCTTAGGTTACTAATCATAGGCGTAGGTAATGAGTTTGCCTTGTGCATATTTGCCCTTTGCAGTATTTCAGTGATATAATTTTGTTGGGATAATATTAATTCACCATTGTTTTTCCTAATCACTTGTATTCCAAGAAAAAAATTTAGTTCCCCCAAGTCTTTAATGGCGAAATTTTGATCCAGCTTGTGAACGATTCTGTTTATTTCTTCGTTGTTGTCTCCTGTTATTAGCATGTCATCAACATATACTAGAATGAACACAGTTCCATGTATGCCCTTCTTCATATATAGAGAATTGTCCGATTTAACTTGTGAGAAACCCATGTTAGACAAAGTTGACTTTAGCTTTTCATACCAAGCTCTCGAAGCTTGTTTTAAGCCATATATTGCTTTGTGTAGTTTGCATACTTTATCACCAGCACCATATCCTTCAGGCTGTTGCATGTATACCCCTTCAGTCAATTCCCTATTCAAAAAAGCATTGTTGACGTCTAGTTGCCTCACATTCCATCCTTTATTTAGAGCAATGGTCAGTATAATTCTGATGGTTATGGGTTTTATGACTGGGGAAAAAGTTTCATTGAAATCAAAACCAAATTGTTGCGCGTAACCTTTTGCAACCAGTCTAGCCTTGTATTTGTCAATAGATCCATCTTCTTTTCTTTTTATTTTGTATGTCCACCTATAACCAATCACATTTTTGTGTTTTGGTTGAGTCACTAAGCTCCAAGTGTTGTTTTTTATGAGAGCTTTATATTCAGTGTCCATTGCCTCCTTCCATTTGTTTGATCTTATAGCCTGAGTGAAATTCAATGGTTCGATCTCATTGGCAGAAATATTATATACTTTAGGTTTGAAGATGCCTCTCTTTGACCTGGTGATCATGTGATGTCCAGTTGATTGTGGTGGTGTTTGTTGTTGTGTATCATTGTTGCTGGTATTGTCAACATGATTGTTGTTTTCTATATCTTCACTATGCTACATGTTTTGATGTATGTTTGTATCTTCTGAGTCATTGTGTGTCTCATTGGTTTGCTCGTTTGTTTGATCCATAGTTTCTTCCTGGGTGTTTAAATTGCTTGTGCGTTGTTGCTCTTCATTTCTATCAATTGAAGGTGGTTCAGTAATGAATGGCTCGAACTGTATGTTATTGTTTATGCTTTGTTCCCCATCCTTTTTGCCGATTTGCTTTTCTGCATAAGGAAACTTGTTTTCATCAAATATCACATGCCTAGAAACATATATTTTTCCATTTTTGTCCATGAACTTATAACCTTTTTGGTTTTGTGCATACCCAATGAATGTGCATGGGCTTGATCTCATACTTAGTTTATGATTGTTATAGTCTCTCAAACATGGAAAACATAGACACGCATAGGCTTTCAGAAAACCATATTCTGGTCTAACACTATATATCATTTCATGTGGGCTTTTATTGTTTAAGACTTTGGTTGGCAACTTGTTAATGAGGAATACAGATGTGTAGAAAGCTTCATTCCAATATTTCATGGGTAATGAGCTTTGTGATAACAAAGTTAGACCAGTCTCTACTATGTGTCGATGTTTTCTTTCGACTAAACCGTTTTGTTCGGACGTATGCGGGCAAGTTAATCTATGTTTGATTCCTCTTTTGAGAAAGTAATTAGTTAGAGGTTTAAACTCAGCTCCCCCATCTGTCTGAATAACCTTAATAGTACTGCTCATTTGTTTTTCGACATGAGTTATAAATTGCATAACTGTATTGCAAGCTTCTGATTTAGTTTTCAGCATGTATATCCAAGTATATCTAGAATAAGCATCCACAAAAGAAAGATAATACCTGTGTCCCTGATATGAATTTAGAGGCACGGGTCCCCATAAGTCAGCGGCTATAAGTTCCAGTGGCTCATTATAGCTGGTTTCAGAATCACTAAAAGGGAGCTTGTGGCTCTTGCCGAGTTGGCAGTGCGTGCATGTGTGTTTGATAGGTACATTTTTATAATGAATGTTATTATTACGTAGAACAGTCTTAACAGTTTCCATATTAGGATGTCCTAATTTTATATGTCAAAAATTAATCACGTTACATTCATTACTATTATTGTCATAATCAACGTTATTGCAACTATTCCTAATACAGTCATTGTCACTACTAGCATCTACATTATTGTACCAGAATTCTCCACTTGAGTTTGCAGTCTTGAATTTGTATAAACCATCGTATAGGTTACCTCGAAGTAATATTTCGTGATTTAGGGAATCTTTAACTAAACAAAACTTAGGATGAAATTCAAAGTAAACATTATTGTCGTTGGCAAATTTTGATACACTTAACAAATTTTTATTAATCGTAGGTACCCTAAGAAGATTGTTTAATTTGAGTTGTCTTTTCCCAAAGATAGTCCCTTTGCCTATGTGTGTGATACTAGCAGTACTACCATTACCCATATGCAAATTTCTCATACCTGAGTAATTTCTGCTCCTAATGTTTAAATTTTGAAGATTGCTAGTTATGTGGTGAGTCACTCCTGAGTCAGGGTACCATTCTTCGAAGCCATTGTCTTCATTTTTTACTTCATCATCATCTGCAGCATTATGTCTTCGGTTTGCGTTATTATTATTTTGAGTTGAATTCCCTATTGTTGCCATATTTGCTTGTGCTCTTCTTTGTGAAAAGTAATTTCGGCTTGCCTGTTGTCTAAATGTGTCTGAATTATACCTGAAGTAACATTGTTCACCATGTGACCAAACTTTTGGCATATTTGACATTTCACACGATAGTTGTCTATCTCCTTGTATCTTCTTATTTCTGACTGTGGTATAATTGACAGAGAACTTATTTTGTGCTGTTTTTCTTTGGTCAATTCTGCCTTCATGAGCAAGGAGTGTTGATCGAACGAACTGTAAATCAGGTAAAGTTTGTTGTGTGGCTAACACAGTTACTAGAGATTCATATCCTTCATCTAATCCACCAATAATAAATAGGATTTGCTCATTGTCGCTGATCTTATGACCAACAGCATTTAGTTTGTCACACAGATTTTTAATTTTTCCTAAGTATTCTTTCATGCTTGCCTCCTTTTTTCTAGAATTTTGTAATTCACTTCTATATTGCATGATTCTAGCAGCTGATTGTGAACTGAAAATTTATTCAACTATTTTCCATATTTCATAAGACGTGCTACATCCAACTATTTGTGATAATAAATTCGAACTTACTGACGATAGGAGCCATGAGGAGAGGAGGCTGTCTTGTTTTTGAAACTTTGTGTAGTCTGTGTTAGGCACAATTTCTCCTTCCGAATTGGTTATCGTCACTGGTGGGACTGTTATTGTCCCATTAATGTACTGCAGTAAATCATACCCTCTTAAAGCGATCTCTACTTGATATTTCCATAGAATGTAATTGTCTTCGTCTAGAGAAGTGGTGATAATTTGGCTTTTGGTTTAATCAGGTCATGATGGTTAGGTGGAGCACTGTACCCCATACTTCCTGAAACAGCGGAGGTTACTTCATTATTGTTGGCCATAAAACAAAAACAACTTTCTGCTTGATGATTAAGCCTTTCGGCAATTTGGCTCTGATACCATATTAAGGGATGAGGAGGAGAGTTATTAGAGAGGAACAATTGCAATTTTTATTGATACAAAACATGATACAAAGAGCACATATATATAGTGCTATGAGCCCAACGGCTAGTACAAAATATACCAAATATGTATGAGCATAACGGCTAGTATTAAATACACCAAGTATGCATGAGCCTAACGACTAGTAGATAATGACAAAGCATGCTAAATATGATAAAAACGTGTTCACACTCTAACGCTCTATTGTCTTCGTTACTAGCAACTTGGTAAGCTTCACAGCTATACGGAGAAATTCTGAAATTGCAAATGAAGACCATACTTTCGGAGGGCGGCGGAATGTTGTTTTCGGATGATTTACTTCAGCCATTGTCGATGAAAAATTATGGTGTTTGAGGTGTGAATTGTTGAAGGAAATGGTGTGGATTGGTGAAGGAAAGGGGTTGGTTTTATAAAGTTGGAAAAAGAGTCGTTTGAAAGTTTTTCTGTTGGCGTCCAACGCCGTGTCGGTCGCGTCAGACGCTAAAGCTTGGTTTTCAAACCGTTAAGCTCAATGGGCTATTCTGTTGGGTCCCACGCTTGACGCGTCAAACGCGTCGGCGTGTCTGACGCAGACGCTAACATAAACTGCCCAGTTGGAAAATCAAACGTTACCTAAACATGAATATCAAAAGTACAAAACAAAACTGTAGTAGTATTAGATGGAAAAAAAATTATAATCGTATTAACAGAAAATTAACTTAAGGGGAGAAGAAAATGAAAACACAGAAATTTATAATTTTATTGAAAAAAACAGAAATTAACTGAAGGAAAGAAACTGTAGCAGTAAGTTTTCCATGGATATCGACTCCATTTATGGGTGATAAATCGTTCTAAATGTTACTAATATATATTGTATCTAATTACTGTCTTGTTTTCCCATTTTGTTTTGTTTTCCAATTAAATTATGTTATGTTTGAAATCTCTCATCCGTAATAAATTATAAATTTATAACGACATTAATGTTCTTATACAGATGATATATTATCTGACTGTCTTTCCAACTTGGTAGTAATTTTATAATGACATTAATGCTCTTATACAGATGCTCTTGTAATGAAATAAACTGGGTACATACAATTAACATCCCTTGATTTGTCTCTTTTTTTTATTTTGTAGCTGCTATTTTGAATCCATCAATTAACAACATTTTCTCACGTGTTTAAATTCATCACCATTGTTAACAAATATTAGGAATGGACATTTCTTTCCAACTTGGTAATAAAGCAATAAATCAAGAATCAGCAGCAAATATTAGTGTTGTTGTCATGAACTAACAATAAAGGAAAAATAATTGTATCAAATATGAGTGTTCAATATTTCTTACCATTTTCTCGATGACTAAAGGAAAATTATTTGGCCTTTTTTTACACAATATTAAGACAGTACAATAAAAAAAATGCGGTATAACAAAACTGTTGGTCAATTACATAGTTTCAAAAGTTTGGTTGACTTTCAAAATAATAATTAAATTTGTAATCTTGGTTATATCACAACTCATAAATAGGAAAATCCACTAGTTTATAAAATGATGCCTAACATATGTTCAAAGGTAAATTAAAATGATATCAAGTTTCTAAAAAGAATATTCTTTGAAACAAAAATTAAAAAACCAAACCTTAAAACAAACACTTAAAATTTTCATAACTGTCAAGATTATTGCTACTACTTAGACACTAAGATGATACTGCTTTCCCAAAGTATCATATCTACCTACTTATAAGTTATAATCAATATTTTCTAAACCACCAAAAGAATAGAAATCGAGGTTTCATTTTCATAACACAACAGTCCATGTATTTAAATCAAATTCATATTAAGAATAAAATTAATAGCTTGTTGTCTATGTCTATATCTTTAATCAACAAAAGGCTGTGAGTAATCAAAAATCTAACTTGCATACAAATAACAAGTCATTTGAAAAAAGAGCCAACACCACTAAAATGGTGGAATAAATTTTACTCAAGAATGCATTTTAACTTGGAAGAAGTTGAAGCTAAAATAGTGAGGGGTTTCATAGTTTACTGTGACATCTTCAAGCTTGTCAATATGCAAATATATATATCATTTTGAGGATTAAAGAATAAAAACTGATATAATCATTAGTTGCTCCAATAATATAATACAACTGAACTTAACCAAATGTGCTAGGAAATATTTTTAATAGCGTTATATTTTCATGTTTGATGCATTCATCAACGCTAGTCGACGGAAAAAAAAAGCCCATGCATGTGTCATATATGAGATAACATATCATGAATATGACACTTACCACATAAAAAAAAAAATTGAAAACACAGAAACAACGCTGGTTTCACATATTTTCATTTGGACATATTGGTTTTATATGCATTCTAAAAACGTTAAATTTCCATGAACTTATCTTTAAAGGAAGTTGTGTAGATAATAACAAATAATATTTAAATTTACTAATCTTTTAGCTTTAGGATTAGCAATTTTCATGTATGGTTTGAAATTATGGAGATTTTCGGGCTTATTATATATGAACATACCCTTTTGCTCTGTATGCATCATTGCAAATGAAATTATGAAAGGAACATGCATGATAAACCAGTTGTAAAACTCATATTTGTTTTTTCATTTCTTAGAATAAGGAATTAAATGAGTACTACTTAAACAACGTCAATTTCAAAATATACATAAAAAAATGTGCATGAAGCAATAGAAATTTCAGTACTCAATTTTTTCGAACAAAAGAAGATACTTAAATTACAAAATTCAATGGATGCTAGTTAGAGAATCACCAACTTATGATATATCTAAGAAGGAAAGAATTTATTCTCTCATCATTGAACGAAAGGTACTAAAACTCAAAACTATAAATTATTGCAATTTATAATGAAGGCACTAAAACTCAAAATTATAAATTATAGTTTTAAGCAAATAAGTAATAACCTTAAAATCCATATGAGCATTACTCTAGTTTTTAAAAAACTTTTCCATTGCAACTGCATGCTGCTGTAAGCCTTGAGATCTAATCTAATGTATCAACCTCCTCGTCTACGGAAAAAAATCAACTCTTCTAGTTATATTTAGATGATTCTCCACATCAGTGACCTTAATTAGAACATGAATTTTATCTATAATTTGAAGAAAAAATTGTCGGCAAAATAGATTCTCACCAAAAAAAACTCCTTTAAGAAATCTTGGATTCTTCAACTTTCCTAAATGGATGGTAATCAGTCATGTTCAACCGCAAATAGTCAATTCAATTTGTGTGTAACACTACAATGGAGAAAAGGAACTGGTAGCTTCCTTGACGACCTATCGTCATAGGTGACAACATGTAGGGTGTTTGAGGAATAAAGACTATCATCGAAGATGAGATGATAAAGATAGATCTGAAAACTAGCATCAGCTACAAATGCGTACAAGGCATTAGAGGCCGAACAATAAAAAGGGCAAAAGATCATACCTCTTCAACTGATTTACACATACAAGTATTATGCTTATAAGTTGTGACTACAAAACGACCACAAATAACTCACCTTGGAAAAATGAAAAAAAATGAAAATTGAAACTTTGTTAGTCTCTAAACAATTCTATAGTCCATAAGCCAACATTTACTCAACAAATAAGGAGATCAAATATAAATTGGAAAAGAAAGAATAAATTACAGTGAATTGAAATGCAAACTCTATAGTCAATAAATCAACAATTAATTAAATTAACTCCATTCCATCAATATTAAATTTAACCTCCCATAAAAAGGACAAAAATAAATAAAAAGGGAAAATCACACAAATTAAATAAGTAAATCAATATATAGAGGAAAAACGGAAAAAGGTAAATCAAAATCCAGAAGTTTGGATACTAACAAATCATACTGTAACAACCCATATTTTTACCGTTCAAATGACAATGATCCATAATGTCGACTTAAACAAATCAAAAATACAAATAGTTAATGGGATTAAAATAAGAAAAAGAAGAAAGAAGAAAGAAGAAAAACAATCACAAAATCTCATAGCGGAAGAACAAAATATAATAAACAAATAACAGTTCATGAAGCTGTTAAAACATATATTTGATTATACTTTACAGCAATTATCAGAGTTTAACTATAATAAACATACCAATATTCGCAGTGGAATAATAATAATAATACGACTGTCAAGCTCTATGTTCACCTTCATAATGGTATCTTCAACGCAAGGTAATCTTCGCTAACTGCAACTTCGGCTGACCCGAGCGTATTACATAAAAAGAAACACAACAAACACTCGGATCGGAACTAAATCATTCACATATTAGTCAAATTAAAATACGAAATAACATGAGTATTATGGGTGCAGTAATCTAGAGATGTATTATGGAAAATTCGCAAATGATCTTGGAAAAATGAAGCTATCATAAGCTCGTCCCACATCACACAATGCAAGCGCACACCAAATCGGCGAGTTTTGTCTTATGATAACCAAACATGCTTTCATACGTGAAAATCTTCTTTTAATACTATTATTATTGCATAGTGTTGAAAACCATTTTGCAAATAAATATATTAATCTTAGCAAGCATAGTGACTATGCCTACATACATAGTTTACAAACAAAATGAAAGGCACGTATTGGTTGTTGGGTTCCAATATGATGGTTCCTGACACGAAAGATCAATCCGGAACTAGGTGCAACCTCATGGTTCATGGTTTTCATCCAGGCTGGGACACCAAACACCAGGCAAATCACCGGTTAACATCTAGACACGGACACCGAACATACCTTTTTTTCCGCAAGTTTCAAAGTAGATCTACCGCCAAAGCTTTCAATTTCAATAAAATGTATACAACCTAACCACCTGTTTACCATCAATCCGGGGTGTGAGGTTCGTCGAAGTCACGATATCCACAATGCTATCATCACTAGCTCATTTCATAACTTGAGTATGCCACATTATCAATTTACAACATGTCACTAATTTCCATCAATACATAACGTCTAAGCACGTAAACTTGGAGTCGGGAATAATTTTATTTACCACAATCCGATATATATTAACAGAAATCAGTGCTATGTAGTCAATAACAATGTCAGACACACAATCCATACATGTCCTTCCTAGGTCTGAACGGAACAAATCCGAAAATCCTCAAATATATTCATACTTCATGTCGCTTATAACCTTATATTGAGTGATCAGCCCAATCGAGACATCAGCAGTCAATCCAAATAAATCCAAGGATTCCCGATCTTCATTCGTCATTTCGACGTCTCTAATTTTATTTATAACGTTGTATTATTACTTTGAATGGTTTTCGAACATATATTCGATCCTGGTCTTTCTAAACAATAAGCGCATTTTTAAAACAATAGTCATGCCTCCAAATTTTCATAACAATATCGAGATTATTTAAACATTGATTTTTTTTATTCATAGAGGAATATATTTTATTTCAAATTTCAACTTGAATCAACGGTTCAAATCGAGGACAATTCCAATTTGGGAAGAATTTACAAATGTTTAAATAACTTGAAAAATAGATAATTTTGAATAAAACCTTTTATGAAAAAAAATATATTAAAAAATTAGAGTATGATAAAATAACTTAAATTACTATATATACATATATTAAATGTTTTACCAAAATAATTATCTTTTTAATAATAAATAATATAACATAATTTATTTCAAAACTATTCATATACATATAGTTAACTAATTTTAAAACATAATTTTTTCTTTGTCCCATTTCCAAATTCACAATTTATTTTGGAATTATTGTTTTAACAAATTCGATTAACGTTTCGGTATCGATATCAATGCAGTAACTAATTTCAAATCAAAACATCCATCACAAACATTTCATCTAAATGGTAAATATTATCTCGTTTCAGTAGTTACCAAAGATTGGTAAATTTTTACTAGAAATTTAGTTTAATTAAAATTACTAGTTATCAAGTTCAATTTGCACATCAATTCACTTGCATGTCAATTTAAAGCAAATAATCAACAATCAATTACAACCGTACAACTAAACATATTTCATAATTTACTTCAATAAATACAGGAATAATTTAGTTAATTGTGAGCGAGAAATTTACTCACCTTGATTCCAAACGAGATTGTAATTCAAATTTTAGCCCAAAAATCAACCATCTCAGAATAAGTCCAAATCAGTGCCATCGCGAAGAGCTCGTCGATACGATTCCAATGCAATAAACCACACGTCAAACTAAGTTCGTATGAAAAGGTTATACACGTTTATCATTCAAATTATCAAATTAAAATAAAATAAACAAGAAAAACTCTCAGCAAACAAATCATGCCACATCATCTTTCTTTTACGCACCATCCTCATGCATGCTACAGGCAATTAAACAAAACCGAAGACAATTTATGTCCAAACCCATCCACTTCTCTCCTCTGTCTCTTCGACTCCGCATGGCGCCGAAACCTTCAAGACGTGAATGGAAATGTAGATCATGGTTCAAGTAACCCAGAGAAATAAGTTTCATAAATTTAGGAATTTTCTTTGAATACTTATACATTTATAAAAGAGGAGGAACATTGAAATTTTTTCCTAAAATAAAGAATGGACTTTCATGGCAATGAAACAACAAGAAGATGGAAAATGTGAATTAGGTTAGACATTATGAATATTTATTTGTAAAAGAATCTCAATGGTTAAATGAGATAAATAAAACATTCAAGCTTTTCTTATTCATATTTAATTCAATTCCAAAAGTTGCTAACTTAAATTAAGGCTAATATTAGTTATAGGAATCAATAACATATGTTACAAATGTCAAATTCAATTATTATTTACCAAATTCTGTTGAACATTAATTTTATTAAATTAATAAACTTTCCTTTTTATTCAAATTTCATAAATACCAAATTTTACAGTTTTGATTAATCAAAATTTTACCACAGTCTAAAACGAATTCACATATAAAATTCAAAGTTAATTATTACACTAATTTTCAATATATAAGGAATTCCAAAATTATAAATTTATTTTATATATTGTTAATTTCAAATGTCATTTTAAAATACTTTACTGAACAATCTTTCTTATATTACCAAATACAAGTTTAAATCATATATATCTATTGAAAGTTCATCGCTTAATAAACTAAATTAAGTTCATATTGTATCGATTTATGAAATGAATCCTAAATTTTTGATTTGATTCCATTTCAAGCATTATTCACAAAATCAATTCTTTATTTACTGTTAATCCCTAAAAAATCCATACGCGCATTGAGTAAAGGATACAAAAGAATGTATCGCCAGGGTCGCTCGTGCACGATGCAGCCACGCAAAACAGGACCCGAATATCACACCCAAGACAAGCCAGGTTCACCATCACGACCAAACGTGACGGCACGAAATAATCATCAGGAGCGCTCAATCTAACACCAAAGTTCGGCCATGCATATCAAGGGAGAAATCTAGGTCGCATACATATCCAAATAACCGCACATAGACGACAACACTTATCGCTCATTGTTCAGACCCAAAGCCTGCTGATCGGTCATAGCTACGTCGGGGTGTTATGGCCGACTCGTTCCTTCACCTCACCCTTAAGCGCCGAGATAGGAACAGGTCACCCGTTCTGCACAAGCGAGGGCAACCTCATAGCATAACCATAAAGTCACGCGGCACCATACAAAGGCAACAAGAGGACGAGCGCCCTTAGCACAAGAAGAGCGGTCATGCAAGGAACAGAGGAGGACTGATCTTAGCTCCACACTCCGCTCTTATGAAATCTCCCAGAGCGTCCGCGCCCGCGCTTAAGGACCCGCTCAGCTATTCAAGGACACTCAACAAGTCATCCACACATAACACTGAATACGACCCCAGACAGCTGGCTACAGCTGTCTAATGGCATGGTTGTAATTAGCAGAATGAATGACCCACAGCCTAGATAAACAGATTCCAAATCATCTACCAAGGGGGGTTCACCTATAAATACATCAAGGTTACCAACATAAGAGGGGGCTTTTTCTGGAAACACGACGGAGTGCTACTAAACTTCATACTCAATCGCAGATCTGGCCATGGCGACAGGCATCATTTTCAAATGAAGGAATCTTCTCTTTCAAATCATTCATCCATCCTCCTTCTCCTCAAACTCCATTATTCTCTTGTATAGTTCTCTAGATCAAAATACATAAATAAGGATATATTGAGTGGGTATGGAGATGTATGAGGTTAAAGAGTGGATGTACCTTGTAATTTTCATTAAAGGCAGGAAATCATCTTCACAGTGGACGTAGGCCTCGTTAACGGCCAAACCACTATAAATCTCGTCTTTACTTTACTTTTTCCGCATTTTACTTTCTATTGCTACTTAAAAACGGTTCCATTTATTTCTTACCGAATTGGTGAAGTACAGTTTAGTACCTTGGATGTTTAGACCATTTTTGGTGTAAACATTTTGGCGCCCACCGTGGGGCCGTGTTCATTTCTTTTCCCATTCAGATCTGACGAGATTATCTGGGAAACGTGGTATCTGAAGTCATGAGTATGCTAGGAAGAATTGCTGTCAACATAATCGGCGACATCTTTGGCACGTCACCCACCATCCATCCAGGATAAAAGAAACCGGCGCGAGTCGAGATGGCCATAACCAAGAGGGAGCTAGAAGAAGCAGTAGCAGGGATAACGAATCAAATAACCATAGCAAACGACGCACTGATAAAGAAGATCGAGTCAATGTTTGTTATCCAGGCCACCACCGTTAAAGCCACACCAGCCACTTGCCACAATTATGGGTCCTAGCAAAGACCCGACGAGGAGAAAAGCGTTCATTCCGCGGAACGGAATGAAAAGCGAAGGTATATCTTAGGTGCAAGAGGCGAAGCTAAGCAACACAGGAGGAGGCCGCGCTTTTTCAAAAACTCTGAGTTTACCTCCCTCAATGACACCATAGAGAATATCTTCAGGGCAACAAAGGGCACTATAAATTACCCAGTCCCAGAACGGATGCAAGTCAAAGAGGCTACTATGAAGTCAGGAAGGTTCTGTCAATTCCATGACCAGCCAGGGCATAATACTGATGAATGAAGGCATTTGAAGTCAGTAATCGAGAGGCTGGTCAGAAAGAACCATTTGCAACAATATGTGCGCGGCCACTATCCCATGTCTCCACAAACTGGGGGCAGTGAACTTCCCAAGGGAAGGATCTAAAGTAGCCTGAAGCTAATGCGTAACTAAGGATCAGTAATTGGTGTCCTGGTCATGGGATTTTGAACTAAAATCCCCGTGACACCACCTTACTACACAATTTACCTTTTGTATTCTGTTCACTTAAGAAATAATAGTCATTCTACCCTGTTTCGTCGCTTGCTATATTCATGT
The DNA here is from genome assembly GCA_030737875.1 of Allium sativum. Classification (NCBI taxonomy): domain Eukaryota; kingdom Viridiplantae; phylum Streptophyta; class Magnoliopsida; order Asparagales; family Amaryllidaceae; genus Allium; species Allium sativum. The sequence continues at coordinate 31,492 of JASFAX010003012.1, forward strand.
TTGATAATGGATCATTTACAAATCCCTTATGCAAAGAAAAGTTATCATGTACTCATTTGAGTATCATACTCATTACTGTACACTAAAAATTGATTTCTCAAATGTAGGCATGATAGAAGCCGTCAATCATCCTTATTATAAACGTAAAGGGAGGGTTCTTAAAGCATATCTTGAGCAAGATGACCCAAAAGCATCGCGAGAGATGCCCAAACCAAATCAGACGTACAGGCACGTCATCCTAACTGGATATGCTGTCTAAAGACAAACAACAAGCCAAAAGGTGGAACTTCCCTAAGCAAGCATTTGCTGGAGAAACTGACATCGGGCTCTTCTTCTTAGAAAGGAAAATACGGGGGAAATGAAAAAAAGTCCCACGGATAAGTACCTAGGCTGGAAACATCAGTCCTAGTGTCGGAAGGACGAACAAAACATGCTGGAAGGACCAGCGCAAAACAAAAACCCGACCGAAAGGAAGGTGGCCATCCTTGTTCTTTGTTGTTAACCAAGTCAAACAAAGCCAAGGATGAACTACAACAGCAGAAATCCTAGCCGAAAGGAGGTATCAGAAATCCTAGCCATTTGGGGGTATCTAACAAGGTCTTTCAGTCCTAGAAAAATCAGGACTAATAAGACTGAACTTGGGTCGGAATTGGAGCCCAAGACCTCCCATGGGGGCACACAAAAGAAAACACATAATAACCACGTGTTGCTTCTATAAAATCATGAATTGATCAAATTACACTTTTAAAACAACAGAATATGTGGAACTAAAAGGAGCTTCGGTATGGGGACATCACCATTGTGTAAAAAAAATAACCAATTCCTACTAAAGACATACCGCAGCCTAATTATAATGTCGTCGCGAGAACAAATCGAACGATAAGATTTGCGCAAACAACAAATTAAAAGTATAACCCATAAGAATGAAAGCTATAATATTGCGATAGCCCCTAAATGATACAAACGTAAGCTCGCATATATAAAACGTTAAGCGAGGGCCGGTACTCGCACAAACAGCCGGTCTAAGTACGTGTAAAGTAAAAGAAAATAAACTGAAATCGGACCACAAAGGTCACAAGTGCTATTCTTATACAGGGCGAGGTAGACCAATTGTTCAGGCTGTTGCCGACCCAACTACACAAAAAAGTCGTCAAAGGGAAAAGGCTTGTGGTCCTCAGTCATTAACCCATTAGTTTCTTTTGCGTTTTAGGGTGGACACGGCCTTGGTGTTCCAAATCTCATCATCATCATCCGGATCGGATGCATCTGGTGAAAGTGGATCGTTCGATGCAGGTATGGTGGAAAGATTAATATTGGTAGAGACCAAAACGGAGTCGATGGTAACAGGCTGGGCAACGGCACCGCCAGCAGCTAAAAGATGAGTCGAAAGCACACCTGATGCAAAAGGGTAACAAGCACTAAACTCAGCAATCTCGGGTGAAGGAATAAGAAAATCCAGATCCGGGACAGGTTGATAGATGACAATTTTACCTGAAGCTGCTGGATACACAAAGTCAGCTCCGTGTTCTTCCACATTTGAAGAGGTATAACTGTAATTCACACATCGTGCCACAACGTCTTCTTGGTCTGGGCATTCAACAACGGATTGAGCTCTAACAACATCAGGGGTGAGGCAATCCGTTGGGAAAGTAAAGGAGCTCGCAGCGTTAACCCCAACAGAGTCAGAAGGGGCACAAGGAATCACAACGCCCGAACGTTCCTTCATAAGCGATCGAGTTCGCTCGATCACCAACATCCTCTTACCTTCAACTAAAGCTTCACGATCTTTCTCCTCTAAAAGCTGCCCTTGAAGTAACTCATCATCAATATCGTCCGAATACGAAAGTATTCGCTCCCAAACGAGGGCCAGAGTTCATGGGAAATCCTTGTCTAAGTAACTCAGGCTTCCGCGATTCATGACACTGCAAACATAGAAGTAAAACAAAGTATTGTTGATTCCGCTTTTGGCTTCATCAAGATCCTTTTGCAACTCGATCTTATCCTTTTTGAGGTTCTTAAGGATTTCATACTGGGAAGCAAGTTGACCCTTGAGAGCCATGTTCTCCTATTCCAAAGAAATTAAAGCCTGTTTTTCTAAGGCCGTATGACACTCAGCAAGATGACAAGCAGATCGAGCATCTAAAAGCTGCGCTCGTACGCTTTCCAACTCCTTCTTGAGCTCAGCATTCCTGGCTTCCAAGTTGTTTACCTTAGCCCGACCACTCCTTAAAGAAGTCATCTCAGATTCTTGAGATTTAATCAGATGAATCAAGCCAGTCTTGTCATTCTCCAAGATTTCAATATGATCGAGATGTCGAGCATTTAGTCTCTGGAATTCATAACCAAATTTGACTCAATGTTCCAGCTGCTTGTCAACATCTTCCATGACTAGATTCAACTATGCCTCAAACTGATTCACGACAGTGCCAAGTTGATTCCTCACACCACTCTTTATGGCATCCAAGTTTTCCACTGCTTTTTGCTCTTCTTAAGGGGTAGGTCCAGCCCGAAGGGTATTCCCCTCAAGTCCCAGCCGCTGAAACGCTCCTTGAGTGTCGGATTCCCAGGAGAAACTTTACAAGGTGGACGATCGCATATTATTCGAATCTGAGTAGGAGTTGGAACAATAGACCCTCTAGAAGATTTAGTCGATGTAAGCCTCCTAGCCTGGTCGAGCACCTCACGCCTTAAGGAATCGACCATCGAGAGTCCAAGGGTATGTCGGCTCTGAGAACTCAAGTGTAATTGGGGGCACTTTGAATAACAGGAAAAAGAAGATTGAAGGAGACTTCGTGGATCAATCAGATCAGCCTGTTGAGTGAAACTATCCGATAGCGAGCATCTTGTGTTTGCACCTGTAGAATAAAAACATGAAGTTCAACAAGCATTCGAGAAGTCAGCAAACTAATGGGAAATTATGCCACAATTAAATATCAAAACCAGTTCCGGGGGATGCTGCGCAACCAGCGGCTTTCTCGGGGTGCAGGGCAGGTCCTCGCATTCCTCCCACGTCAAGTGCAGCGGGAACATGCATCACCACATCACCCCGGTTCAAATATTCGACAGAGTCCAAATCCCCCAAGTCTCCAAACGTCTCTGAGGAACCCTCCGTCTGGGCAGCAGGACAAGCAAAACTTCCGGCGTCCGTTCTGGGAGTCATATCAGTCCTCCAACCACACGCGCTCTCGTCAATTCTCTTATCACCTCCTTCGGTGATCAGTAACGAAGAATGATCACTCACATCAAGGGGTAAGCGTTTCACTTCAAGAGGTTTATCCAGCAGAACATTAGGGGTAAACAAGGGTTTTTCCAAGAGATCGTGTATGGGAAATTAACAGATACTTACGGAGGTTTTCCTCTGTAAGCAACGCCTCTCCGCTCCTTTCCCTTTTATCGATAGAAATTAAAGAATTAAGGAGATCCTGGTCCAAAGTAAATCCCGCAATAGAAGGAACCACTACAAAAGTCAGAAAAAACTAGATGAGGAAGAGAAAAGGGGCAAGAATTCTAGGAGCAAAAATGTAGTTACCTCCTTCGGCCCATCGACCATAGAATCTAGTAGGACACCGGACAAAGAAATATTGATCCGGAAAACCCCTAGTTCCTTCCGTCAAGCCAGTGATAATTCTGTCATGCATACTTTCCAGAAAGAAGAAAGAAGGACCATCTACCTCCTTCTTCTTAAAAGAGTATAACGAACAAATATCCGCGAACGTGGGTTCCCATCGTTGAACCTTCATGAAAAGTATGTACATCCCAAGCAAGATTTTATACCCATTGGGATGAAGTTGATACGGGGTGATGGCCAGTCGCCGCAGAATGGACTCTAGATAAGGATTGAATGGGGGAATCACCCCACTGGACAACATATGGTAATTAACCGCCACATACCCGGAGGGCGGGCAGTCTGCCAACTCTTCCTTCCTGGGGTATCTGGTTTCTTCTTGTGAAAGCCCAAAGCACTTGCATATTTATAAAAACTGATCAAAAGGAAGCGTCGATTTACGGCAACCGGACGCCAGCCTATCGAAAAGGCAACATTGGGGGTATGGTTCATTAACAACCAAACCGGAACCAATAGCTGGGAAAACTTCGCTTGCCCGATCCAAATCCTCTCATTCCCCAGACATATTGGGTTAGCTGGGGGAGGAATGAACAGACAGTTAGTCGCATATCGACATAGATAAGCTTTCTTTAAAAAAAGGGAACTACAAGTTGAATTATTGAAAATCAAAGGAAGAATAGGAGTGTTGCCATGACACAAGTGCTCCATTAGACAGCCGGTTAAAGCGTGGCAAATTAGGGAACATCTTTTCCCAGTCATTTCAATGAACGAATTGCCAGCATAGAAAGGGCTAAGGCTTATCGCCAAAGAATCCTACCTGAAGCTCAAATACAAACCTAGTCAAATCACCGCCTCTCAAATGTCACAACTCTATATCCCAACAACTCGGCACTACCAACAGAGAATCTTCCTTTACAGAGCTAGAAAAATTGACCCGGAATCATAAATAAAGAGAGTGAAAATCACTTACAAGCGAAATTCAACTTGAAGAAAGGAGTGTTGCAGCCGAAAATAAGGTTGAGGAAAACCGTCAACCAAAGGGGGGGCGGTCAAGGGAAATCGAAATCTCGATAAACAACGGCGAGGCCTCCTATAATGAAACTGCCATTGAAATAGGTTTATTAAGGAGATATTAAAGCAGGAAAATGAAGAGACAACGCCTAAGAGGACTGGAATCCCCTTTTTATGATGTAATAGCTCAATTACGGCCTAGTGATCCGATATAGCGCACCCGGAAAATATCCCGCCAAATGCACAAAAACCAACAGCTGCCAAAATATCCAAATTTTTAAATATAAGAGCACAGAACGTTGAGCCTGGTTCATGCAGTACATTCTCTCCGCGTTACCTCAACACTCGATTACATCAAAAGTGTCTCATCAAGTCCCAGCTGGCATTCTGAAGTCGCACTGTAGTCAAAGAGGTACATTGGGCTTCTCGATCTTAAGAAAGAACAATACCATTCAGAGGCAATGAAGTTATCTTATTCGTTGGTACGATCGAACCCTTTGGCAAGTCAGAATAAACCCACCGACCAATGCGCAATCAAATATGTCGAAGCCCATGATTCCTAACTAAAGAAGAATCACGGACTTCGAGGGGCAAGTGTTAATCCCTTGAAAAAACCACACGCGCATTGGCTAGAGGGTACAAGGCGGGTCACACTAGGGTCAGTCGTACATAACGCAACCGCGCTAAGCAAGACCCAAATATAAAACCCAAGGCAGGCTAAGTCTACTAGTGCGACCGAGTTATGAGAGGCACGACTCGACAAGACATGGGCCGCACATCTTGAAAGCCGCTCAAGCACTAAAACAAGACAGGTCACCCACTTTGCACGAGCAAGAGCAATCTCATAGCATAACCATAAAGTCACGCAGCACCATACAAAGGCAACAAGAGGACGAGCGCCCTTAGCACAAGAAGAGCGGTCACGCAAGGAACAGAGGAGGACAGATCTCAGATCCACACTCCACTCTTACGAAATCTCCCAGAGCGTCCGCTCCCACGCTTAAGGACCCGCTCAGCTATTCAAGAACACTCAACAAGTCATCTGCACATAACACTGAATACGACTCCGGACAGCTGGCTAAAGCTGTCCAATGGCATGGTTGTAATTAGCAGAATGAACGACCCACAGCCTAGATAAACAGATTCCAAATCATCTACCAAGGGGGTTCACCAATAAATACACCATGGCTACCAACATAAGGGGGGACTTTTTATGGAAACACGACAGAGTGCTGCTAAACTTCATACTCAACCACAGATCTGGCCATGGCGACAGGCATCATTTTCAAATGAAGGAATCTTCTCTTTCAAATCATTCATCCATCCTCCTTCTCCTCAAACTCCATTATTATCTTGTATAGTTCTCTAGATCAAAGTACATAAATAAGGATATATTGAGTGGGTATGGAGATGTATGAGGTTAAAGAGTGGATGTACCTTGTAATTTTCATTAAAGGCAGGAAATCATCTTCACAGTGGACGTAGGCCTCGTTAACGGCCGAACCACTATAAATCTCGTCTTTACTTTACTTTTTCCGCATTTTACTTTTTATTGCTACTTAAACACGGTTCCATTTATTTCTTACCGAATTGGTGAAGTACAGTTTAGTACCTTGGGTGTTTAGACCATTTTTGGTGTAAACATTTACATTAAATGTCAACAACAATTTTGTCCATCTTAAAAGGGAGTATAAGCTTTGTTGGCCTGCGAATATGAATGTTCCCTTTTTTATTAATCTATTTGTTCTTTCATTGAAATTTGAAATAATACAGTATGCATGACAATTCAAACATTTACAACAATCAATGATATCAAAATATTACAAAACTATCTATATATGAAAACGTATGTAAAAGATATATCATTAAATCATACAAAAATTTATAGATCATATTAAATTGGATATACAAATTAAACTGAGCAATTAGATTTAAAATTAATCAATTTCAATTTAAGTCTTAATAACTTTCTATAAATTCTACAATTACATTTCTAACCACATTCTTCCAATTAAACATTTATTTCAATTTAATTTCAAAACATGTTAGTTTTACTCAAATCAAAATAAAATTCAAACTGACTTTGCGAATCAGTTTTATTTGTATTTAATTCCAACATTGATTTTTTTTCCTTTTTAACAATTCAATTGAATTTCAACTATAAATTCTTTAACTCAATTCCATTCATTTTCTTTAAGATTTCAAATTTTCAATATTAATTACTACAAACAAAATCAAAGTTAATTTTATAATCACGCAACTTATTATTATTATAATAAGTTGAAATTCATTACCTAATTCTCTCTAATTTAGCTCACACATCAAAATTTATATAGTTAAATCATTAAATATTATATACAACCATATAATATCCAAAACATATTAAATTATATAATATATATTATCACAAAAATCTCGGGATGTTACATTCTCCCCCACTTAAAAACTTTTTGTCCTAAAAAAGGAACGTAGAAACGAAGTGGCAAAATTAAATTAAAATAATATAAAATTTCTACTAAACTTAGAAACAATTAACTTATACAAAACTCCCATTATCACAAAATTTTCTAAGTCATGATTTCACGAAAAATTTCAGCAGAGTCTCCTTTATACGGTTAGGTCCGGAAAACAGTAATATACATATAATCATAAATATACATATTATCTCAGTGATGAGGCATCCCAAAATGGGGAAAACAATATAAAATGCCTAATACGATGTATAAATTCGATATACGTACCTTTCAATTGCATTATTAGCGATTTTTTTTTGGCAAGCAATAGCAAAATTTTATGCGCAAGTAGCTCCAATGCAAGCAAATTGCCTTTATTACCTACTAACACTCAACATATAAAAGAAATGATATTTATATGTTTACAGTAAATACACATGATGTAATGACCCGCAAATCCATAATATCTGAGTTGACTATATACATCATACGTCCAACCCAAATACATCACGAAAATACGAAACATTTTTTTTAGAAGAAGAAGATAGAAGAAGAACATAAACAACAACACAGAATCTCACATCGCAGCGGAAAAAAATATAATATATCATAACTTTCGAAATACAAAATTTCAACCGTATAACATACACTTATCAGAGTACAACACATACAAAACAGCGGAACAAAACTCTATATAACTAACGCTGAAGCCTCCTGCTCCGAGCTCCTTTAGAAAGATCTGTAAAATCCTGAACTACTTGACTGCCCGTACAAATTTAGGCACCCAAGAGTTTAGGTAGAACAAAATAAAATAAACTCCAGGTCAGTCATGGGACTGGTATGAGTAAACAATTTAAAACAGTTTCATAAAACTAAATGATATCTCATAAGACCACGCCGTATAACACGGAACGGGTTTTTCCCTTACGAGAATCCAAACACTTGATTTAACTTTCAAAATCCTTTTGAAAGGAACAATAATCTTTATATCAAAACTCTTTTGATATTATAATATTGTCTAAATCAAGTAAATAACAATCTAGTAGAACGTTAGCATCTCACGTTCCACACACACATATATATATATATATATATATATATATATATATATAATCAAAAACCGCGGGCACTTATTGGATATTTGATTTCCAACTATGACAAGGTATGGAACCACCTTCCGCTGGTGTATCTCTAGAGGAGAATACACGGAGTTCAACAAGAACATCTTGCAACTCAGCCACACATGACTGACCACTCATTTCACTTGAGTGTATCGAATGTATATCACAAACGATTGGGATCAGCAACCGTTCTCGAATGGGACAGCATCGACAATAGATTTTTACAAGTAAATGAAACTCTAGATCAGGTGATTATACACCCTAATAGATGCGACCTACATAGCCATGCTGCCTGCCCGAATTTTGCCATTTCCCGGTTGTTGAGGCCAGAGGCTATGCTTTATCATCACATCAGATTCGCTCGAATGCCACATTGTCAAATCCATCAAAAATCACTAATTTGACGGCTACAACCATACATTACGTGTCAGCTAAAAGAAGTTTCCTTCTCCGCTTCCACTCTTGGTACGGTTGAAGAAATCAATGTACATGACCTTTTTGGAAATACTCTGTCAGACATTCATCCATACAAGTCATCCAGGAACAGGATGAACCGAAGGCACTATTCAGTACATCCATCTTAGGCATTGTTATCTAAAACTTATACAATAGCCCTTGCACTTTACTCTGTCTTCAATTTTCTTTGGCATATATGATTCGCAACGCTTATGCCAATACAGAGTGGTTCTATGGATAATAATCCAACCGGTCTCTCCTATTGACAACGATAGTCAAAACTTCGATAGTCTGTGATTTAACTATCGAATAAAAACAAGTTTTTCGATAGTCGATGATTTAACTATCGAAGAAAACAAGTGTTCATCCAATTATCAAACAATCACTGAGCCCTTAATTAATATTCCATTAATTAAATCACTTCTCTATTTCTTTATCAATATTTGTTAAACAAATATTTTCAATAACCATATTGGCCTTTTACGCTATTTGGAAAACATTTCCGAATATCGCCTTCCTTTATTTTCTAAACTTTAGAAAATATATGCTATTTATAATTGGAAATATTCCAATTACTTATCTCTTTTTCGATCTCGTTTATTTCTATACTTAGAAATATTCTTTATTATATTTCCAAGCTTATACTTATTTGGGTTAAAACGGATGTTGTGTAAAACATCGTTACGACAACCCAAATACTATATTCAACTAACTCTTATTCAACATTGATCATCGAGCCTGAAATCTTACTATTTATTTGTTAATAATGAAATCAATCAAGTTGGGGTATAACTACCTCTCAGACCTTGACTGAATAACATTTATAACGTCAAAACAGATAAGACTACTTACTCGAATAATCGATACCATACAACTAATTCTTCACTTTTAAACACAAACACTTTCTCTTTCTGTTCTTACTAGATTTTATTCTTATACTTCCTTTTTGATTATACTATTCTATTTCTAAGTTCGTTTCCTTATCGACTTCTATATATATCGATACGTTGATTTCTACCTATCAAATTATCTTAAAAATATTCTAACTCCTTGAATTCCCGGGAAAATTCGCCATAACCTCCTTTATACCGGGAGCATCGGGATATTTCAAATAGCCTCCCATGACCCTCACCAATCCAGAAGAAAAAGATAAAGCCAAGCGGCTAGCCGATACGGCGCATAAAATCTCATATATGAATTAAATACATACCTTTTTGCCGAGCACTCTATTTATATATCTTTGAACACTTCATTTCAAACCTGTCTCACGTATGTCTATACCTGTCCAATTTATTTCAACTATACCCGATCGTTTTAACTCAATTCATTAATTAATTTGTTAATTAACTCTTTAGTCTATTTCACTTTTATATTTGAACATGACAGGTTCAAATATATTTTAACTTGCTTATTAACTAATTTGAATTCAAATTTCAAATCTAAGTTCTATATTCGATTTCGAATATAAATCCTCAAATTCACTTTGAATACTATATTCAAATTCCATTTGAATTCTATTTGAATTCTATATTCAAATTACATTTGAATTTCTATATTCAAATTCTATTCAAATTCTATACTCAATTCTCTTTTCAAATTTCATATTCAACTCTATATTGAATTTCCTTTTCTTTAAATATTCTTTATTCAAATCTCATTTGAATTTCTATATTCAAATCCCCTTTGAATTTTCTATATTTAAATTCTATGTTTTAATTTCCTTTATTCAAATCCCATTTGAATTTCTATATTCAAATTCTATAGTTAAACTCCATTTGAATTCTATTATTCGAATTCCATATCAATCTATTTGAATTCTATATTCAAATTCCATATTTAAACTATTTGAATTCTATATTCAAATTCTATTTTTAAACTATTTGAATTCTATATTCAAATTCTATTTTACTTTCGATATTCAAATTCTACATTTCACTTTCGATATTCAAGTTCTACATTTCACTTTCGATATTCAAATTCTACATTTGAATTTCCTTTATATTTCTATATTCAAATTCTATTTGAATTCCATTTGAATTTCTATGTTCAAACTCTATTTCAATCTTTCTTTATTCATTCTTTAAACAAGTCTCGATTTCAATTCCCTTTGAAATCGCTATTTCTACTTTTGGAAAATAGATTTCCCTTTTCAATTTCACACTTGTATTTTTATTTCTGAATTATCCAATGATAATTCTTTTCACTTCATTTATAAAAGAACTATTTATAAACTTCATTTATAAAGGAACTACTTGTTTTATTTTTCAAAACAAGTTTATATTTCAAATCTATTTAAAAATTCAAATTCTATCTTTGAAAAACAGAATTTACCTTTTAAATCTCAAGTACTCCTTTCAGGGTATTTCTATAAATAAATATTCAAGCCCCAGTGATATTTAAACACCAAACAACCAGTTATCAAATCACGGGATTTCTAACACATCATATATGACAGTATATATATGAAACAAACAGATAATAATATTTTTGAGGAATCCAGTTGGATTCCTCCAACCTGTTTTCCTGCACCCACAAACGTTAGTCAACATAGTAATACCCATCATGCTTTGTGGCAGGATATCGCGGTATAGAATGTCATCCACTATCATAACGTGGGGCGTATAGGGTCATCCGCTAATGGTACTGCGGGCATCTGCTAATGAGACTGCAGGAACAATCCAATCATCAACCCAATATATATTATAATAGTCAATCCTAAGTAACTAATATATATTTTACACAACCAGAAAGCATTCAAACAATCAACAAACAATTATTTTTAACGATTAAAAATAATTCTAAGTAAAAGGTGAGTGAGATTTACTCACCAGGATTTTTCTTTCCCCAGTATCCTGTTAATTTGCATATCGTCGCAACTGCGAAATCCACTCAACTTGATTCATGATTTTTCCTTGACTCCTTCTACGGTTTATATCGTATTTTTAGTTAACATGATTATCTACATAAAATAAATTAAATAAAAACACCGGGTTATTTAAATAACTAACTAACTTAGTTGTGCCTTTAATATGACATTCCTTAATTAAAAAACTATATATTTAATTAAATGAATTTAAGCAAAAATTTACCTATGTATAAAACAATTCCAAATTAAATCTTAATTTCATATTTAAATGATTAGTCTATAAATTTTATCTTTTTATTAACTAACTCTATATAGGTTTTTACCATTTCTTTAAATCGGTTAATGATAATCTAAACTAATTTACTTTAACTAGTTACCAATTATATAAATAAATCTTGAATAAAAACAAACAAAAATTACCTTAATTCCAAACTCGTTCTTCCCTAAATTTCCAATACCGAAATGATCCTCTTCCTAAATCCTTGCCACGGTTAAATTGTAGAACCACTGTTGTCATCTGAACACAATCTCAGACCATGTTCTTCACTTCAGTCACATTGGCCTTCACACATCGGCATCCAAAAAATGCCTTCATCGTCACCAAAAATACAGAGACCAACTCCTCCTTCTCCACTGCCAGACCAAACATCGACATCCCCAAATCAATCTGTGTATTTCCCACTGTCGCAATCTATCTTTCATCAACGACGAACCTGTTTGACATCGCGATTCCGAATACCATCATCGCTCCCAATCTCGAGCTCCACAACTATTGTTCGCACTCCTCCCTTGTTCGATGTCACACCAAATATGAAATCCCAAATCGATCGCGACTTCCAACCAGAGACTGACCCCCCACCATCACCTCGGTCTCGCTGTCGAGCTTTAGAAAAACCCTCCCCGCGACGTTCCTGCTCCGATGATACCCCTCACGCCTGAATCTCACGCGCCT
>JASFAX010003013.1:0-43910 GCA_030737875.1 Allium sativum
CATACAGGTCGTCCTGGGACTGGACAAACCGAAGGCACTACTCAGTACAACCGTCTTAGGCAATCTTTACCTAAGATTTATACAAGAGCCCTTTCACTTTACTCCGTCCTCAATTATCTTTGGCATATATGATTCGCAACACTTATGCCAATACAGAGTGGTTCTTCGGATAATAATCCAACCGGTCTCTCCATATTAACAACGTTAAAATGGTCGAAAACTTCAATAGTCGGTGAGCTAACTATCAAAGAAAAACACGTGTGCAAACAACGATATTATTTCCAAATGGAAATTATATCGATCAATCATCATTGAGCATTTATCTCTCTATTTAACTTATTCATTTTTTTCATCTCCTGTTTCCATATATTCAACATTTCTTATTTTCTAAATTTAGAAAATATACGTTATTAACAATGGAAAACATTTCCATTTCTTGTTTTCCATATTAGAAAACATTTCTGATTCTTATTTGGAAAACATTTCCAAAGCTCCTTCATTGGATTTAAACAGATGTTTAAATAAAACATCGCTATGCCAACTCAAACCATTTACTAAATTCACTTAACCATCATTCACTATCAAACCTTACCATTCCTTAGTTAAGAAGGAAGTCAATCAAGTTGGGGTATTGAAACACCCCACCTCCGTTAGGGTCACTCTCAAAGGGAATGCCCTAATTTTGGTGGAGGTTTATAAGTACAAGTCACAGATATACAAGACAGATATAAGAACACATATTTGTAAACAGCGGAAGAACAACAAACTTTATTTCATAAAGTCAAATACGTGTTACAACAACATCCTTTCCAAAAACATAACATAACACTTCATAATCTGTCTTGAGTACATTATTTTTAAAGAAGCATAAATAAAACATAGACAAACTGCCAAAGCCCCATAGTGGATTGTCCAAAGCCATAGTTCAAAACAGGAAAGTCCAAGCAATACATTTCTCTTCTTCAAGCTGGATGTTGAGGTAGGTCAAGCTGCTGTGTTCCCTCCCTGAGGACCTGGGGGGGGGGAAACGGAAGAAAGAAGACGAAAGAAAAATAGAGTCAGACATAAAGCCTGAGTAAGTCTAGTACTACTTTGTCTATGAATAAAGAACTGGGTATGATAAGTAAAACAGGAAGTGGGCAACATTATAAACTTGGTCAAGTTATCTAGGGTCGAATATACTATCGTACCCCGAATTAATCTCTGAACCCATATAAACTAGTTTCCAATTTGCACCCCAAAATCAGGGTGAGGTGATCCATTCTACGATGATCGGCTCCTACTCGCATAGTTACATGTGTCTTACGGCCCCCGATGTCTGTAGTTACCTATGCTGGTCCCACCATGGGGTGTATCAAGTCCCATAGTGGCAACCCGACACAACCTTAGAGTGCAAAGGTAAGCTACTGGTGTCCAGTGCTTTATTTTTCTGCGCCGGAGTGCGTGCACGCCCGCACACCGTTAGAACCTACACTGCTACACCACCGCCGTCGATTTGACCTCTTACAATCAGCCCAGTAATCGTGCCCCACCCTGCCTAGTTTCAGGGTATCCTGATACACCTTCTAGGGTTACTGCTGAAAAGGGTCCCCCGTTACTAGGTTTTCTATCTCTAGCCAACATGCTAAGTTGGTTAAGTGTTTCCTAACCTAACCCCACCAGTCCGTTTAGTTTAGCATGTTCCATTTTGATTAAGTCTTTAGTTCACTTAATCCTAACAATCCTGACTCAGCCTTAATTGTCTTATTAAGGCCCTGACCTCTCACATTAGACAGGTATTGTTGTGGCTGCCTGTTGCCGGTTGGTTCCGGGCAGTCTTACGCCACAACTCAGTCTAACCTCGGGTCCTTGCTGGGCTCCATGTTTAACCTCCCACATTGGATAGGTATTGTTGTGACTACTGGACAGCCGGGCGGTTCCGGGCAGGTTTACATCACAACTCAATCCAACCTCGGGTTAAACACATCGTCTTTTCTACATTTACATATTTTGTCATTCTTCTTTATTTATATGTAAATATTTGCGGCCCATTATTAAGTTCATGGTGTAAAGGTTACACCGATCATGGGCCCAACCCATACTTGACTTTGGGCCCTTCTATTTCATATTTTCATTCATTAATTAATTTTTAACCCAACGTTATTTTCCCCCGTTTTACACGTCCGTTTATATATATTGGGCTTAGCCTTTTAAAGCCCAATTTAGCCATGCGAAAAGGGGAGGCTTATGGCGTATACACAAAGAGGGGAAAGTGAGCGCATGAACTTGCATATGACGTGGGAAAATACATAATAGAAATTGGTGTACTTGCATAGTGGTAACATAGGTGACATGAATCAAAGCATGTAAACTTGCATAGGTTTAACTACAACATGAACCTATATTCTTATTTAGGCATAATGTCAAACATAAGCATGGCCTAAATACTTCTAGCATAAACATGGCATATTGTCAAACATAAGCATGGCATAAAATACTTCTTGCATAGGCATGGCATATTGTCAAACATAAGCATGGCATAAATACTTCTAGCATGAACATAGCATAATTCAACTTAATCATGATTTAAGCCTAATCACATAACGATGGTATAAACATACTTATGCATAAATATTCCTAAACATGGTGTTTGCTTTAAACTTGCAAAAAGGGATTTTTGAGTCTAACCTAGCCATGTCATCATATAATCCTTTAAAACAAGATAGACTTAATAACGGATTTCAATTATGCCAAATATCATTCCTAGCCATATTCATAAGTTTGTAAAAGCATGACTTAATGCATGGATTATGGTGTCAAAATTCCACATAGTTTCATATGAACTATAATAACCAAACTTGTTTCAATTACTTGCAAAATGATTTATGCACAAAAATATACATCATAATGGCATAATAACAAAGCCTCAAATTTGCATGAATTTCAATTAACTACATACATGTAGCTTCAATATAGATTACACAATTTGCGCAATATTCCAAACGTTTATTTGCATAGAACTACCGCATGTAGTTCTTTATAATGAATAACATAATTTTGCACAAATATGAATTACTTCCATTGCCACAATTCAAGCATACACATCAACACAGTTGTTTATTAATACCAAAGTAATACTCTACTTACAATGGTTTGATGAATTCTCTAGTTTAGGGATTGAAGACGCAAATTCCTTTGTTGAATTGATTAGCTTTAGGTTGCTAGAATTGCTTTAGGCCTTAGAACTTTCTTCCTAATTCTCTCTTTAGTCGGCGGCTACTCTTTGTCGTTCCTCAGCAACATGGCGGCTATAATCTTATTTTGAATGAATAGATTAGGGTTTAGTCTAGGGTTGTTTATATAGAGGTTAGGAATTGATTAGGACCCTTGATGTTGCTAGGTTAGATCATAGCCATTCATTAGGAAGAGAGACCAATAAAAACCCGCCACCTAGCCCTAATGACAAAGCAGACCACTGAAATTCGACCAAACACAGACCTGGCCAGCCAGGTTGACTGGGCTCGACCAGGTCGACACCCCTGTCGACAGGGCTGTCGACAGCCCTGTCGACATGGGTAGCCCAGGTCGACAGCCCAGTCGATCTGGGTGGCTAGGCGGGTGTTTTATCCGCCTGGCCCACTGGGCCCCATTTCAAAATTATTATTTTATTCTGCTTGAATTTTAAATTTAATTCAAAACTTCCGAAGGCCATATCTTCTTCATACGGACTCCGTTTTTCGAAAACTCGGACTCTATTTCGCGTATTTTTCCGAGACGAACGCAATGGCGTAACCCGTTTCCCTTGGTTCTTTGATTTCAGATTAATTATACTTTAATTTGTTACTTTCACAGTTATAGAATTTTCGGGGTGTTACATTCTCCCCCACTTAAAAGGATTTCGTCCCCGAAATCTTCAAGTTAGGAGGAATGTAAATCCTAACATCCAATAATCCATCTACTCATCCATCAAACACGAGCATCCATTGTCCTTAAAAGACTTCTAATGCTTCATGATCATATGCAAAGTGTGTGTACATGTACTTATCTAATGCAAAATCAGGCGGTCTACTGATTCAGTTGACCTCCTTAATGCGAATTATGTAAGTGCCATGAATCCATTATGTATGCAAATTTTCCTATTCATGATTCTACATGGGTGCACAATCTTTCATACAAATGCAACATCCATATGACAACACATTACAATTCAACCATATACGAGTGCAAACATATATGCATATGCAATATGAAGTGACTGAGCCGATCTAAAACCTAGATTGTGTGTGTATATGCAGCCACGAGCAACTACTAGCAATCACTTGCAACCACTTGCAACCATCATACATAACATGTTTCAATTACATGTTTTCATCCAAAAGGTTTCTATCTAAAAGATAAGGTCGAGGAGATATTCCTAAAAAGATAGATAAAAGCGCAACTTAAGGAAAAAGAAAGATCAAGGACGTACCCTCGAAAAGAAAAGGGTAAGCAGTGCGTATTCTAGCTTCAGTTTCCCAAGTCGCGTCTCCCTCGGCGTCGCTCCACTGAACTTTGACGAGCTTGACTTCACGGTTGCGTAGCTTCTTCACTTCCGTTCCTAAGATGCGGGTTGGAACTCTCCTTATGGTTGCTTCGCGTTCCACTTCGGCCTCTTCGAGGATGTTTGGCTCTACCACTTCAGCTGACTCATGCAGACATTTTCGGAGATGCGAAACGTGAAAAACGTTGTGGACTCCAGCCAACTTCTCGGGTAGCTCTAATCTATAAGCCATTTTCCCAATTTTCTCGATGATAGGGAATGGCCCTACGAATCTTGGCGCTAGCTTTCCTGTGGTTCCAAAACGAACAACGTTTCTTAGTGGTGATACCTTGAGAAAAACTCTGTCTCCAACTTCAAATTCAAGGTCGGTCCTTCTCTTGTCGGCATAGGACTTTTGTCTGTCTTGGGCCGTCTTCATCCTTCTTCGTATTAAGTCTACTTTCTCTGAGGTCTCTCGGATCATGTCTGGTCCAAGTATGAGCTTATCCGTGGACTCCCACCAACAAGTGGGCGATCGACACGGTCTTCCGTATAAAGCTTCGAAGGGCGCCATTCCGATGGTTGCTTGATAGCTGTTGTTGTAGGCAAATTCCACCAAAGGGAGGTGGTCTTCCCATGTCCCTCCGAAGTCAAGGACGCATAACCTTAAAAGGTCTTCCAAAACTCTATTCACTCTCTCTGTTTGGCCGTCGGTTTGGGGATGATAGGCCATGCTCAAGCATAACTGCGTTCCTACTGCTTCTTGCAGACTCCGCCAAAACTCGCTGGTGAAGATGGGGTCTCGGTCACTAACAATGCTAGATGGTATTCCATGGAGTCGCACGATTTCCTTGAGGTAAAGTGATGCTAGGGATGAGGCAGTTCTCTTACTTTTGACAGGTAAAAAGTGGGCGCTTTTAGTAAGCCTATCCACTATTACCCAAATGCTAGTGTTGCCTCTCCTAGACCTAGGCAACCCATCGATGAAGTCCATTGAGATGCTATCCCACTTCCACTGCGGGACCTCCAAAGGATGTAGCAGTCCGCCAGGCTTTTTCTGTTCCGCCTTAACCTGTTGGCACACCATACACTTAGAAACGAACTCTGCCACGTCCTTTTTCATGCCGTTCCAGAAGAAAGTCCTTTTTACGTCTTTGTACATTTTATCTCCGCCTTTCTTAAAGTCTGTCTTCTTAGGCTGCAAACCCTCTTTCTTCCCTTGAGAGCTTTCTGCCTTTGCCTCCTTCTTGCCCTTATCCTCCTCATTCAGCAATGCCATTTGCACCAATCTTTCATACGTGGCCCCCATGGGTATATGTGTCATGGCCAAACTGTGTAATGGCTCATTTAACCCTTTGACGAAACGGAGAGCCTTCTTGTGCGGGGTGTTGACTAGGTCAAGTCCAAACCTAGCCAGCTCATCGAACTGATTCACATACTCTCTGACAGTCTTGTCTCCTTGCTTAAGAAATAAGAATTTTTCCAACTGCAAACTTCTTTCTGCATCTGAGAGAAACTTAGTCTCAAACCTTGCCCTAAAGTCCTCCCATGTATCCACTGGTCTTTCAGCATTGGTGACTTCCCACCAGTAGGAAGCCTCGCCCTTCAATAGCCACACCGCCAATTGTACTTTTTGTCTGTCCTCTACCTCAAAGATGATGAATAGATCCTCAGTTTCCTTCAGCCAATTTCTAGCTGCTACGAAGGACTCAGTTCCATGGAAATCCCTTCCTCCCATAGCTTTAAAATCCTTACATATCTTAGCAAACGCGTTTCCTCGTGGAGGAGGTGGAGGAAGAGGTTCTGCTGCAGCTGGATGATTCCCTGCAGCTGGGGGAGGAGGAATGGTAGGACCTGGTTGAGTGGCCCTAGCTTCTAAGAATCGTCTAAACCAACCAGGTATGGGTACCCCTTCAGGCAAGTTAAGATCTTGGGACATGCTGAAACAAAAAGGATAGATTCAAAACGAAGGATAAGAGATAGTTCCTATGGCTTTGGGGAGTGGACTTTTGCCTTTTTAAAATAAAATAATATTTTTCTTTTAAAAATGCTTCTTTAAATTTCTTTTTTGAAAATAATTTTTTTCAAAACTTTTTATCTTATCTGGTAAACCTATGCTCTGATACCAAGTGAAACACCCCACCTCCGTTAGGGTCACTCTCAAAGGGAATGCCCTAATTTTGGTGGAGGTTTATAAGTACAAGTCACAGATATACAAGACAGATATAAGAACACATATTTGTAAACAGCGGAAGAACAACAAACTTTATTTCATAAAGTCAAATACGTGTTACAACAACATCCTTTCCAAAAACATAACATAACACTTCATAATCTGTCTTGAGTACATTATTTTTAAAGAAGCATAAATAAAACATAGACAAACTGCCAAAGCCCCATAGTGGATTGTCCAAAGCCATAGTTCAAAACAGGAAAGTCCAAGCAATACATTTCTCTTCTTCAAGCTGGATGTTGAGGTAGGTCAAGCTGCTGTGTTCCCTCCCTGAGGACCTGGGGGGGGAAACGGAAGAAAGAAGACGAAAGAAAAATAGAGTCAGACATAAAGCCTGAGTAAGTCTAGTACTACTTTGTCTATGAATAAAGAACTGGGTATGATAAGTAAAACAGGAAGTGGGCAACATTATAAACTTGGTCAAGTTATCTAGGGTCGAATATACTATCGTACCCCGAATTAATCTCTGAACCCATATAAACTAGTTTCCAATTTGCACCCCAAAATCAGGGTGAGGTGATCCATTCTACGATGATCGGCTCCTACTCGCATAGTTACATGTGTCTTACGGCCCCCGATGTCTGTAGTTACCTATGCTGGTCCCACCATGGGGTGTATCAAGTCCCATAGTGGCAACCCGACACAACCTTAGAGTGCAAAGGTAAGCTACTGGTGTCCAGTGCTTTATTTTTCTGCGCCGGAGTGCGTGCACGCCCGCACACCGTTAGAACCTACACTGCTACACCACCGCCGTCGATTTGACCTCTTACAATCAGCCCAGTAATCGTGCCCCACCCTGCCTAGTTTCAGGGTATCCTGATACACCTTCTAGGGTTACTGCTGAAAAGGGTCCCCCGTTACTAGGTTTTCTATCTCTAGCCAACATGCTAAGTTGGTTAAGTGTTTCCTAACCTAACCCCACCAGTCCGTTTAGTTTAGCATGTTCCATTTTGATTAAGTCTTTAGTTCACTTAATCCTAACAATCCTGACTCAGCCTTAATTGTCTTATTAAGGCCCTGACCTCTCACATTAGACAGGTATTGTTGTGGCTGCCTGTTGCCGGTTGGTTCCGGGCAGTCTTACGCCACAACTCAGTCTAACCTCGGGTCCTTGCTGGGCTCCATGTTTAACCTCCCACATTGGATAGGTATTGTTGTGACTACTGGACAGCCGGGCGGTTCCGGGCAGGTTTACATCACAACTCAATCCAACCTCGGGTTAAACACATCGTCTTTTCTACATTTACATATTTTGTCATTCTTCTTTATTTATATGTAAATATTTGCGGCCCATTATTAAATTCATGGTGTAAAGGTTACACCGATCATGGGCCCAACCCATACTTGACTTTGGGCCCTTCTATTTCATATTTTCATTCATTAATTAATTTTTAACCCAACGTTATTTTCCCCCGTTTTACACGTCCGTTTATATATATTGGGCTTAGCCTTTTAAAGCCCAATTTAGCCATGCGAAAAGGGGAGGCTTATGGCGTATACACAAAGAGGGGAAAGTGAGCGCATGAACTTGCATATGACGTGGGAAAATACATAATAGAAATTGGTGTACTTGCATAGTGGTAACATAGGTGACATGAATCAAAGCATGTAAACTTGCATAGGTTTAACTACAACATGAACCTATATTCTTATTTAGGCATAATGTCAAACATAAGCATGGCCTAAATACTTCTAGCATAAACATGGCATATTGTCAAACATAAGCATGGCATAAAATACTTCTTGCATAGGCATGGCATATTGTCAAACATAAGCATGGCATAAATACTTCTAGCATGAACATAGCATAATTCAACTTAATCATGATTTAAGCCTAATCACATAACGATGGTATAAACATACTTATGCATAAATATTCCTAAACATGGTGTTTGCTTTAAACTTGCAAAAAGGGATTTTTGAGTCTAACCTAGCCATGTCATCATATAATCCTTTAAAACAAGATAGACTTAATAACGGATTTCAATTATGCCAAATATCATTCCTAGCCATATTCATAAGTTTGTAAAAGCATGACTTAATGCATGGATTATGGTGTCAAAATTCCACATAGTTTCATATGAACTATAATAACCAAACTTGTTTCAATTACTTGCAAAATGATTTATGCACAAAAATATACATCATAATGGCATAATAACAAAGCCTCAAATTTGCATGAATTTCAATTAACTACATACATGTAGCTTCAATATAGATTACACAATTTGCGCAATATTCCAAACGTTTATTTGCATAGAACTACCGCATGTAGTTCTTTATAATGAATAACATAATTTTGCACAAATATGAATTACTTCCATTGCCACAATTCAAGCATACACATCAACACAGTTGTTTATTAATACCAAAGTAATACTCTACTTACAATGGTTTGATGAATTCTCTAGTTTAGGGATTGAAGACGCAAATTCCTTTGTTGAATTGATTAGCTTTAGGTTGCTAGAATTGCTTTAGGCCTTAGAACTTTCTTCCTAATTCTCTCTTTAGTCGGCGGCTACTCTTTGTCGTTCCTCAGCAACATGGCGGCTATAATCTTATTTTGAATGAATAGATTAGGGTTTAGTCTAGGGTTGTTTATATAGAGGTTAGGAATTGATTAGGACCCTTGATGTTGCTAGGTTAGATCATAGCCATTCATTAGGAAGAGAGACCAATAAAAACCCGCCACCTAGCCCTAATGACAAAGCAGACCACTGAAATTCGACCAAACACAGACCTGGCCAGCCAGGTTGACTGGGCTCGACCAGGTCGACACCCCTGTCGACAGGGCTGTCGACAGCCCTGTCGACATGGGTAGCCCAGGTCGACAGCCCAGTCGACCTGGGTGGCTAGGCGGGTGTTTTATCCGCCTGGCCCACTGGGCCCCATTTCAAAATTATTATTTTATTCTGCTTGAATTTTAAATTTAATTCAAAACTTCCGAAGGCCATATCTTCTTCATACGGACTCCGTTTTTCGAAAACTCGGACTCTATTTCGCGTATTTTTCCGAGACGAACGCAATGGCGTAACCCGTTTCCCTTGGTTCTTTGATTTCAGATTAATTATACTTTAATTTGTTACTTTCACAGTTATAGAATTTTCGGGGTGTTACAGGTATAATTACCTCTCAGACCTTAACTGAACAACGTTTTAACTTCAGAATAGACAAAGTTTATCTTTTAAACCTATAACAAACTTCCTTACGTAACTCTCTTTCGAATAAATCTCTATTCGATAACTTCTCCCTTCGAATAACTATATTCGATAATCTCTCTTACGAATAACTAGATTCGAAAACCTTTCTTTGAATAAACTATATTCAACTAACTCTATTCAATTAACTCTTATCAATTAACTCTATTGGATTAACTCTATTGGATTAACTCTTTTTGATTCAACTCTAATCGATTAACTCTTTTCACTTAACTTCTTCCGAATAAACTATATTCGATAACTCCTTTAACTCTATTCGAATAAACCATATTCGATTAACTCCTTTAATTCTATTCGAGTAAACTATATTCGATTTACTCCTTTCGAATAACTAGATTTGATAACTCCTTTTGAATAACTAGATTTGATAACTTCTTTTAACTCGATTCGAATAAGTAATATTCGATAACTCCTTTTAACTTGATTCGAATAACTAATATTCGATAACTCCTTTTAACTTGATTCGAATAACTAACTATCGATAACTCCTTTTAACTCGATTCGAATAACTAATATTCGATAACTCCTTTTAACTTGATTCGAATAACTAATATTCGATAACTCCTTGTAACTTGATTCAAATAACTAATATTCGATAACTCCTAATTCGACTAACTCTAATCGATTTATTCTAATTCGATTAACTCTATTTAATTACTCTATTGGTTAACTCTAACTCGTTAACTTTAACTGGTTAACTCTAACTGGTTAACTCTAACTAATCAACCCTAACTGGTCAACCCTAACTCATTTACTCTATTCGATTAACTCTAATCAATAACTAATATTCGATTAACTCATTTCAATCAACTCTTTTCGATTTACTCTTTTGAATTAACTCCTTTGATTAATTCCTTTTCTATTTGTTTACTTAACAAATAACTATTCCTTTTTCAATTCTATTTATTTAACAAATAAATATTTCTTTTATCTTTTCTATTTATTTAACCAATAAATATTCCCTTTATCTAATCCTTTTCACACATATTTTCCTTTTATATTTGTTTTACAAATATTTCCTATTTATTTTTCAAATAAATATTCTTATAATATCATATTTATTTTCTAAATAAATATTCGTTTTATAAAATCCTATGATTTTATAAATAATTCCTTTTCAATTCTATTTGTAAATGGTTTACAAATATTTCCTCTTTATCTTCTATTTATTTTCTAAATAAATATCCTTTATAATATCTTATTTATTTTCTAAATAAATAATCCCTTTATACTTCTATTTATTTTCTAAATAAATAATTCTTCTTTATAAAATCCTTTGATTTTATAAATAATTCCCCTTCGAAACCCTTTTGATTTTATAACTATTTCTTTTATAAAAATCCTTTTTATAAAATCCTTTGATTTTATAAATATTCTATTTCGATACACAGTTTTAAAATTTCCCTTTTTCATTCCAATATTTCTTTTGGTATTCAACAGTACCAAATAACAGGACCAATGTCATTATAATCAATCACAGATTATACATCACATCGTATAACACAATATATGAAACAGTAAAATAACTGTTGAGGAATCCAGTTGGATTCCTCCAACCTGTTTTCCTGCATCCACAGATGTTAAACAATATCATTAACATCGATTTCATTTCAATATGAAATATTTTGTTAAACAGAATCAATATTTGATTAACGAATTATATATATATATCGTTATCCATACTTTCAACCAATACACAAGCAATTCAACCAAACAGTTAACATACAACAATCAACAGATGATCTAAAAATATGTTATCAAAATATAACTGTTCAGAGTTGGTGATTTTTACTCACATTGGATGATCATCGTTAATAACAATAAGCATCGCTTGATTCAGACGGACAATTATTTTGCAATAAATTGTAATGAACTTTGATTCGCTCCCGGTCAGTTCCATGGTGTAGTCACCGTCCATACGATCCCAACGGACCTTGTTTCGTCTGATTTTGATATCGTATGACGAAGTTACACATTTTTAAAGTTAACGTACTATTTTAAATCCGATATTACTAAATTAAATCTTAATTGGGCCCAACCTTTTAACCAAAGCCCAAACCCATCTTTACTTTTTCCCAGACCCGCTTAAGTCCTCTTCCTCCCCAATATCAGTTCGAGCTCCAGGACCCAAAACACAACCGGTTGCCGATTTCTTCCGTCTCAAACCTTCCCACTGATTTACAAACAAACACCACCATTGAAGTCTCCAGTTCGCGCTCTCCAACCCCATTATCACCGGACCCAGCTCGTGCCTCCCCTCTTTGGTTCCGTCGAACCCATCCTCGACGGACACAGGGAAGAACATCGACAGTTTTTATTTTGTAAAAATCTCAGAAAATCACAAACAAAGTCATTTCCTCTGTTGAATCTGAAACTAACACTCGTTTTCACCATTGATGCTTCGATTTACCACAACATTAAAATCCTACCAATGCTGCTTTATTTCCAATGAAAACATACGATGTCGAACCCAAAACGAAGCACATCAGAAAGCGGAGAACACGTACAGGATCTCGAATTCATATGTCATTGGATTTTAGAATGGACGCTGAAAATATTATATAAGGGGACGAGATTTCTATTTTGCGGTTGGAAGAGATGGACGCGTGGCCTTGTTTAGGTCCAGTGATTCGTTAGTATATTTTAATTTGATTATTTTATTTTATTTTAAATCAACTACTGCTCGTACTCGTCCTCTAAAATTCCTACGATCACACACGATACCCAAAAATCATGAAAATTGACTTGCAGCTAGAGTTCGACATTACGGTCCCAACGAAACTGGTTTCGTCGAATTCTGAGGTCGTTTGAAAAACTGGTTATTTTTAAAGCTCTAAATAACCCTTTTAAATATATAGATATACTTAAAAACAATTAAATTTAATATTTAAAAATAAATATTATCGTATATATTCACATAAGATATCATACAGCTCCACAATATTCTTATATGAATTTCTAACTTGATATTTCAAATCCCGATTAAATCGATATTCGATTTATAATGAAATTCGTTTTTAAAATATAAATAATTCCTTTATAAT
This sequence comes from Allium sativum, assembly GCA_030737875.1. Classification (NCBI taxonomy): domain Eukaryota; kingdom Viridiplantae; phylum Streptophyta; class Magnoliopsida; order Asparagales; family Amaryllidaceae; genus Allium; species Allium sativum. The sequence goes on from JASFAX010003013.1 coordinate 12,994, forward strand.
ATAAAGGAATTCCACAGAGACTTTTCTAAATTTGATTTGGATGTAAATCAAAATCTACACGACGAAATCCAGAATTTTCTCTTCCATTAGAAAAATATACTCCACCGCTCCACATGTTTCTTGTTTCACAGAAATCCGACTTAAAACGGATCCTGTATTTCCAGTTGAAGTTCAAATTGCCAAATCGCGAACTGTCGCGCCATTTCGAGCTCGATTTTAATTATAATATATATTATATGTTCAGACTTTGTTTAAATAATATATTCGTCAATATAATTCAATATAAATTAAATTATATATTTTATATCGTCCAATTCACACCATATCATGAATTCTGTTATTTCCGATTGTTCCAGAAATATATTATTTTCTATTATTTATATTAATTAAATATAAATATTATTTAATTCTAGTTATCGATGTCATTAAATCGATAATTAATAATTAAATAAATAAATTATTTGACTGCCAAAATTGCGGGTCATTACACCCGCGCCTAATCAGGTGGGGATTCCCTGACTTAGCGGGTAATGGGGCGGGGATGGAGGATGATTTCAATACCCGAAGCGGGTACAAGACGGGTACGAAGGTAATACTATTCACCCCATATCCGACCCGATATATATTTCCTATTAAAGAATGAACATTAGACATATGTACACTAAATAGAAACATAAATTGTTGTGCACTTGTAAACATACGCATTCATTTCAAATATGCAAGCATATATATATATACATATATATACACACGTGCCTGGAAACATACATATGTAACAAAACACTATACTTTTTCTTTTCTTTTTTCTTTTTTTTATAAACACATGAATAGGGACAAATATACATGCATGCATGGCATAATTATACATGCTTGGAAACGTACACAGTAATAGAAGTAATAAAACACTACTTTTTTTGCTTTTTATTTTTTTATAACACACGAACTTAGATAAACATACATGCATGCATGACATAAATATACATATTTTTACCCTTTTTTTTAGATTGTTGACGTGACAGTAACATTGTCTAGACCATTTCTTTGGGATTTAAGTGTACTATTATACACTTGAGTTAATGGTTATTGGTTACCTGATGTGTCCTCCATAACCATTGGGTATTCCCCTACCCAAATCCATTGGATATTAAGCAGGCATGTGGTGGGTACGGAGGACATAAATGGGTAGTGGGGATGCGGGAGGAGGATGTATTCTCCGCATATTATCCACCCTATTTCCATCCCTAGACACAGTGAATGGGAAAGTGAGTATTAGGTCTCATACATAATGATGTATATGAAGCAATGAATACTTAGGCTAGATGTAAGTTTTATTACTTCATTACATTTACTAATGATGTCAATAGATATAGATGTGTGTATCTTATAAAACACAAATTAGTATCCATTGAAAAGTTCAAAGAATTCAAGAATGAAGTTCAAGACCAACTTTGAAAGAAAATAAAGACTCTTCGAATAGATCGAAAGAATAATTAAGCCAATAATCAATGACTATCTAATAGAGTGTGAAATTGTCTCACAACTTACTCCATTAGGAACACCATATTGGAATTATGTGTTTAAAAGGAGAAGTTGCATCTTACAAGATATGGTACGATCAATGATAAGTCATGTAGATCTTCCATTAAATTTTGGGATTATCCCCTTAAAAACAATTTCATTCATATTTAATTGTAATCTTACTAAAACAATTCTAAAGACGCCATATAAGTTATGGACTAGGAAACATCCTAGTGTGTCTATTATGAAGATTTGGGATGTGAGGTGTTTGTTAAATGTCTTGCCTATGATAAGATTGGACCCAATCTGATAATTCTTTGTGGAATATCCAAAAGAAGCATAAGGATATTATTTCTATAAATCCCCTGAGAATAAAATGTTTATTGCTCCAATTGGTATCCTTATAAAAAGGAGATTAAGTCTCAAAGATACCGATGGGAATAAAATAGAACTCGAAATGTCTCGAGAACCATGGAATACCATTGAACCTTGTATAGATAAGAAATTGAGTGGGAGTGACACAACAATTCAAATGTTATATTTTATAACATATTAATTATTGTGAATGATGTTAGTTTAAAACAAGAAATAAATACTAATTCAACAAAGGAGGATGTTTGGATTAAATTTCGTCTTTGAGCTTAGTTATATCTATTGTTGATCCAATGATTTTACATTGTGATAACAATTGTGCTATTAATCAGGCTTAGAAACATTGATCTAATTATATATCCAAACATATATTTTAGAAATATAATTTCTTATATGAAATTGTTCACAGAGGAGATAAACATATCTGTAAAGTTACGTAAGGTTGTAATGTTGCAGAACTACTGACTTAAACAATGTCGCAGCAGAAGTTTAATAGTCATACTAGTTTCATGGGTATACAATACATGAATGATTGACTCTAATGCAAGTGGGCGATTATTAGAATTTATGCCCTAGAGGAAATCCATTTGATGTGATTAATAACATTGTTGATGTTATTATTTTATTTAGAATAAAATAATTCTGTTATGTTATATTTACTGCGTCATATAAATATTAACATAATAGAGGTCCTTATAATAATAATACAGAATTATATAGTTCAAGTAAGTGACTTGAACATGAGATTATATAATATATTAAGTATTATAATTCTTAAATGCCCCTAGTCAAGTTTTATTGTTTATATAGGACAACAATAAAACATTGAGAATAGTATGTTGATTGGCTGATGATCATTAATATTTGTGATATTAATGCCAATACATATTAGAGAATAATGTATTGGACTAACCAAACATGAGAAAACTACATGGAATATAATTAACAGTATTATAAGGTATTCCCATAGTGATAGTGGTGTAATGGTTCTCAAATCTGAAAATCATTATTGGATACATCTCGAATCAAATGAAAATTATGAATAATCTAGATGGAATTTAACCCTACAATATATGTAGTTATATCCATGCCCTCTTGATTGTGTGAGACTATGAAATGCATGGCCATGCTTAAATAGAGTTGTTTTACATAGTCTACCCATTGATCAAGATAAAAGGATTAAATTATAAAGATGATGATACATTCCATACCTTGAGTTTAATCCTGGATTTTGGTTAAAAGGATTATATTACATTGGTGCACTGGTCACAGAAAGGTGGTATCGAATCATTGATCTTATTATAAGTTGGGTAACAGTGATGTATTGCTAGATGCCTCTCACTGTTTATAATTTAAACATTGTTTAAATTATTTCCAACGTTATGATAACCTATACGGTCACACATAAAAACGCTTGAAAAGGATGAGAACCGTTCACAACAAAATGGGGAAATCAAATGTTGACTTTTCTCTGGTTTAGAATTGGTATAAGGGTTTTATGGTCTTACCTAATTTGGATTTTTTCGTTTACCATATAATGAAAGGAAGGCCAACCTTTCTTTGATTTTCATTCGTTCAGAAAAACCACAAAAACGGAAGATCAAAATTACGAAAAAAACCTAAATCCTAAAATCGGTTAGAACCATCAATTCTTGTTCTCGATTTTGTTTGACATCATCGAGATCGAGTGTTCGTGGACTCCTCTACAGGCGGTGTGTTCTGCAGCGCTCAAATTCGATTAAATTCAAGGTCGATTTCAAATTGGTGAGACAGCTAAAGCATTTGATAGGTATATAACTCGATTTACAAATTAATTTATAGATCCTACTTATTTTGGTTGAAATTTCGTTTGATATACGTGAATTACACCCAAAATTTTCTTTCAATGTCGACCCATGTGTTGTGTATGTAGACACATATATGCATGGCATGTATATTTGCCAAAAACAGAATTAAATGCACGAGCCAAATTTTATCTGACTTTTTCCAGCTGACGTGTTGGCTTCTGATTGGCTAATGTGGCTATTCCAGATTGATCCAAGGATATGGTCGTTAAGATTTAAAACCTAAATTTAATGGCTGAGGATCTTTTGCTCCACCTACAAATAAACATCCAACTCCCTCCTAATTCTTCAGAACAAATCTCTTCCTCGGCTAGGCTAGTCCCCTTTTTTAGAGACAGGGCCAACCTAAAATTAAATTTTAGGGGATTGAGAATATATAAAGAAATAGTTTATATTTTCTTTTATTTTACGGGTTCTTCCAGGGCCACGAAGGAAGCTTTTCATGTGTGTTTTATGATTATCATATTTTTGATTAAATTTAGGTAAATAGGAATAATATAGTTATAGCCGTAGTTTTGTTTACAATCCTTTTACCTATTATTTATTTACAGTTTTAGTTCATTCCTATTTTATGTAATTTCTTTCTATAAGTAGTTTCTGTAAATTATCTGTCTTTTCTTACGGTTTTATTTAATTAATATTCAAATTGTTGTAAGTTAGGTTCTTAATTGTCATTCCTCTTCTTTATCGGACTGTTTTACAGTTTATTTCGGTTATGCCCAAATTTGCCTAAAAAGCATATGTATATGACTAATTTAGGAATACATTTATATACCTAATTGGCTACGACGTATTATTATTCTTTTATTTTGCGCACGTTTGAGAAATCTGATTAAATAGGAATAATGGAAGCGGAATTGGATAATTTTACGCTAATTTGACATATGTTATGAAACTGTACTAAAAGGATACATTAGACCGAAAATAAGCAAACTTGAGAAAATTGGAAAACGGCTATGGTACATGTTATGATTGAAAAAGTACTATAACATATATTTGCATAAACATGATAAATTGAGGAATCATAATAAACATGGTTTATTTTCAAATATGAATATGACATTAAATTTTAAAAATAATTAGGCTTAATATGAAATATTGACTAAAAATGATGTTAAGTTTCAAGCCTAAAAATTCTATGATTAATTCACAACAATGGTTTTTGTGGTTTCTATTAATATACAGATCAAAGGGATTTGGACCAAGTATTATTTGTTTGTCGGGGATCCATACCGACAGCATGCCCTTTTATCATATATGGTCTCCCACTAGGATGCAAGGGCACATACCATGCTGTGCTAGGTAGTAACTTGGTCCAAATAGAGTGGGTACGGGTGCATCTCGCTGGTTTAATATGAGTGCATTGACCCGACTAGGGAAAATAAGACACTATGAAGCATGTTATTAATGCTATGTCTTTTGCTGATGGGTGGGGCCTAATAAGCCCAATGCTCATAGCTGGCATAGGTTATCACTCCATGGTTTAATAACAACCGATCGATGGGTAGTATTAAGAAAATTTTCCTAGTTATACTATGTTCTAAATTTAGTAGAAGTGAAAATAGTCAAAGGTAAAGTTCCAATCGAATGAGAAAGTTAACCTTTTATGTCACCGTATATGTTCACTTTAGATGTACGCAGACATTTACCCTATTTGTAACTAGAATTATTCTTTTATTTGTTTTCCTTGCATATCAATCGTGCTAGTAATCATAACAGCTCACCATATTTTATGTCTAACTTGTTTTCCTTTCTTCTATCCTTTCTCTTTCCCCTAGGATCTCCTGGAGGAAGTTCATAGTTCAGATTGTTCAGCAGTTTATTTCTTAAAGGATTTTTTTGCAACAGATGTATTTCCCTTTGTTGTTTCATCTATTTTCCATAATTTGTTTGTATCTATGAATACTTGAGGGATATTATTTATGTACTATGATATTCTATAACTGAGATTTTCTTTCCACTAGACATGGTATATGGTTTCTGAAATAAAATGTAATATTGTTATTTTAAATTATCATTTTCTTCCACTTGTTTTAATTATTTGTATCTTGTGAATCTTAGTCTCTGTTATGTTATCCATGTCTTTTTATCTATAATGCTTCATATTCTTTAGCGGGACCCTACTTTGGGTAACGTTAAAGGATGTGGGTTTTCACAAAAACACAAGGCATATGGTCTTATACTCATAATGATTTGCTAGGGAACACAAAGATATGTCACTCACATGGAAGAAATCACCGCCATAGCCCAATTAGAACTCATTAAAGAGCTCTAAATAATATGAATGAAATCAATTAAACAATTAACACTGTTAGCCCACCAGTTACATTTATATGATAAATCGCATCAATAAGGTGAAAACATTCAAAATTACCCAAAATTCCAGAAATCAACACAAAAAAGTCTAGAAAATAATAATGTAAAATCTTGGACCCACCAATCCAAGTTACTCATCACTTATAAGATTAGGACCCACCATTCCAATATATGGTGCGCCAGCCTGGCAAGTACTATACATAAGAGACGCACCAATCTCATATAGATCCACCAGTCCGTATTCGACCATTAGTTTTAAATACGTATTTAGGACTTATCAATCCAAGTACCGACAATAATAATACCAAAAGGATGTGTTAAAGGCTTCCGAACATTATTCCGAAGAGAGAAAATAATACTTGTTGTACCGTACCTTTTCATAATCCGATTTACTACAAGTGTGATACCCCACGTCCGTTAATGTCACTTACTAAGGGAATGCATTAAGTTTCGTGAAGCAGTGTAGGTAAACAGACACAGAATAATTACAAGACAAATATAAATAAGATAGCAGTGGAAAATTCAAATTTTTATTTCAACATAAAACATAATACCGTAGTTCACAATACCGTAAGTCATAAAACCATTACAACAAAATACTTCTGTCTTGCATCATCAGAGTACAAAGGTATTAAAGAAAAACATCATTCCCCAATAAAAATAGTAAGCCATAGTAGAGACGACGACTTGAGCCATACTCTAGAAGTAGCTTCCAGCAAGATAATATCCAAGTCCTGACCAAGCCCGGGTGTTTCTTCCCTAAGAACCTGGGGGGGGGAAAGGAAGAGAAAGGGAAAAACAAAAGGGTCAGACATAAAGTTTGGCGATTCTAGTTACTTTTAGCCAGTAAATAAATAAAGGTGAACATGACAGGCATAAAGTGGGTAAGAGAGGTCACTATATAAATGGTAGGTGTGACAAGGCAAATAAGGTAAGGTATACAAATACTTCACTAATGACTACTCTGCACTATTACTAGTATAACTAAAGTTGGATGATCCCTTCCACTATAAGTTGGCAGACTTAGGGTATACGTCGGAGTGTACACTAACCACTACCCTAATCGATCGGCTCCCTATTCCGTAGATACCGTGTGCTGGCCCCATAGTAGGAGGTATCACTTCCTAAAGTGGCAACCCAAGAGGTACACAACTGTATGTACTGGTGTCACGGTCGTCTTAGCCCCCTCTGCCTGACCCATGCACGCACATGTCCCCGGTCGGTTTGAGCCGTCCACACCGTCCGTCCCGTTTGGATCTCTTACAATCAATCAATAAGCGTGCCCTTATCTCTGCCTAGTACGGAGTTCTTTATTTTATACCTACTCCTGGTTACTGATTGAAATGGGTCCCACACAATATGATACAAGCTCTCCCCTTTGTCTTGTATCCCCACTAGGTTTTTCACTGACTATGTATACCCCTAGGTGTCTTTAATTACATAGTCCTATACCAGTTATGCTTACCCTAAAGGGTGTCTTTAATTACATAACTTTATTCTATTTTCCATTGGCAATGTATACCATCAGGTGTCTTTAATTACATAACCTTATTGGGTTAAGTTTGTGGGTCTATATACTACCCACCCCTTCTAATTTACTTAACCCACCCACTACTCATCCAGTTTTACAACCCTAACTTAAGTTCATAGTCATACAATCTTTATGAATTAAATTAGGTTAAGTAGTCCAATTCTATTACCATGTCCAATTATGGTTTCATACTGGGATAGACCTCCCACATTAGGCCTGCAACATGTGGATGCTGGATATGCCGGTCGGGTCCCGGCAATCTTATTCCACAGTTGGGCCTAACCTGGTGTCTTAGCCCAATTCGTATTTACATACTTAGACCTCCCATATTAGGTTCAACATTAGTGGCTGCTGGATTTGTCGGTCGGGTACGGGAAAACTTCCACCACTAACGTAACCTAACCTCGTGTCATAACTACAATTACAATTCCTAATTGTAACTACTAACATTCCATTTTTAATTAATTTACCAATTAATTAATCCTTTCCTTTTATAGGTGTCAATACCTATTTTGCAACAATAATTTGAATTACATATCCATAAATGGTCATATTCAAATTATGCCATTTTTACCCAAATTTACCTATGTCATTATAGGTGATTATTTCTATGTTCCCCTATTTGAATTATATGTCCAACTTATATACACATTATATAAATTATGCCAATTATAAATCCCCTTTTTCCCCGTTTCCTAACTAACGTGATCGCATGTATTTTGGCGTCATCGAGGCTACAAAGTAGCCTCGCCATAACAATAAGAAGGGAGTGACAAAGGTGACAGTTTAAGCACAGTTTTGGCACAAGCATGACAACAAGGTGAATGGACATGTAATCATCATAACAGGGTGAACACAGAGCTGATGAACTTGTGGAAACTACAATGTCAAAGTCAACATAACATGGTCTAAACTTATCATTTAGATGTCTAACAAAATTATGGTGACATAGTAGCATGATTAGATCTAAAAGGGTGGCATCACATGTCAAGTTTACAAAATATCGTGATTACTACAACATAATAGGTGAAAGGTGATTAGCATAAAGGATTAGATCTAAATTAACAAGTTCACATCTCCTACAATATAGTTTCAAGTCAAGATCTACATAGTCAGCATAGTAGAATGTCCATAATCATATTGGATTCAGGGATATTGACATAATAAACTTGCATAAGTTCATGATTCACAAAATATACCCAATTCGTACTCCATCATAATTCAAATTTATCCATTTAAACCTAAAAGTGACTAGAAACTCATAGCGTTAGGTTCAGAAAATTTAGAGAGAGAAAGAGATCTGAATTCTGAATAGCTAAACTGATTGCAGTAGAATTTGATTATATTTCAATTTGCAACCAGATAGCATATGGCCTCTGTGATCTCCAATAGAGAAAATAAGAGAATAAGGGACTATATTTATAGCCTAGAACCAATGAACCAGACCCAAAATCAAGTCCAGGTATGTAAAACAAATTCTGCCTAGATCTGCCCGGGGGGGTCGACACCTATGTCGACACCTCAGGAGGGGGTGGGTGGACACCCACAAGCAGAAATTTTCCCGCTTAGCCCGCTTTGGCCCGATTTTGATTTTTGAATTATTTTTGAAGGTTCTGGAATTTATTATATATATATATTTATCTTGTGCGTAAACAAACTTCGAACACTCATAACTTTTTCATACGGTGCCCATTTTATGCAAACCAAATGTCCATTCTGACCAGAATTTCGAGACAGACGCAATGGCATAGTCCATTCCCTCTAATTTCGAATGTTAAATTAATTATTATTTAATTCATCCTATTTTAATGTCGTTAAAATTTGGGGTGTTACAACAAGTTAGCCTACTCGGCATGAGAAAATAACAAATAGCTTCAACCAGTATTGAATTAATTGATATAATTAATATATGTGTCCCATACAACATGATTTATTATATAATCTAAATCACGTTCTCGATTTCTTGAAGGTGACAAAATGAGTTTCTTTATATATAGGAAATACTTGATACGAGTAAACAAGTTTACAAAGAGACTTCAAAACATTTGGATTAGTTATTTGAAAATGACACATCGTGGAAAATATTATTTATATTGTTTCCTTAAGACAGTTTTATTTGTGTAAAAATAACCTTGACAAACATTTGTCTCAAAGCTATGTATATTTGGATAAATGTAACATCGTGGGTTTGGACTCAATTTGGAAGACGTAGATATGACTGATATGACTGTTTGGCATAGGATTTTCTTTAATGTATATTAGAGGGAGTGGGATATGGCTCATTTGCGCCCTATAGCTAGATTAGTCATACGCATTCTACAGTATAATCTTGTTGTTAAGACTGGGGGTTTCGATAAGATTTCCCACACAGTTAAACTTGCTACCTATGCCATCTTTGTGGGACTTCACGTGAATTGGGCCTGCACCACTTGATAGTATTACGAAGCTACTAGGGAGGCGAGGCAGACCAACATCGCTTTTAGAAATTTGTGGGCAGTAGTGTTTACTCGACACCATGTCCCTCAAGCTAGAGAAAGTTATATATCACCCTCCTCTCACCCTTCCCGCATCATAGATTTAGGTGCATTGTCTAGGATGCATATTGGGCTACGGAATTAGTGGACTTAGACCCTCAACCCATGGAACATGAGGGTGAAGAAGAAGAAGGGGGGCACAGGAGGAGGGGTATGCACATGATTTTGGATACCAGCCCACACCAGAGAGACCATTTGGAGGATCAGATCCACATCAGCAGACAGAGCAGGCTTGGAGTGGTGCTCAGACCCCCAAAGCTTCAGGATGGGATACTTGGACCTTTAGGGAGCACGATTGCAGAGACGAGCTAAGGGAAATCTTTGTGCGATAAACTCAGTTGACGAGGGAGCATCATGATATCTTGAGAGGGCAGCAAGAGATGCTTAGGACACAGGGTGAGTTTGGCCAGACACAGCAGTAGATTATACAGGAGATATACACCTCCCAGTAGTGCTTTGATCAGATGGAGGCTGGGATGCAGAATTTACAATTGGAGGTTAGAGACGGGCATAGGCAGCAGGAGAAGCATCTAGATAGGGTTGAGGGCAAGATTGATGAACTGGAGACCCTCATCCGCAGTTTCTTTGGTTAGAGCCCTAAGCCCCATTATAGGATCATTGTGGCAGTATGATCTTAAGAATCTTATGATGTAGTGTCTGATTATCTCGTTTCTATTTATCTAGTTGTAGCAACGATGTACTAAAACTTATTTTAACGCAGTAGAATCTATGGTTTGTTTGATTAAGTTTTAGAACATCTTCTACCGTGATTAATTCTTCGTACATAAGGACACTGTGTCTTAAAGAGAATAATATGATGACAAAGAAAATGGGTGTTTAAGAATAACTGAATAAAAATGAAATTATTATGAGAAAGGTAAGTAAAAGAGTAATTTTCCGTTACATGATATAAGAAAATTAGATTTTTCTAACTTTGAAACTTAAAGATGGTTAGTAGGATTTTAGATGCAATAATTGAGTGAACTATGCTCTTATTCTGTAGGAGTGTGGGAAAATTTGGGTGAAAAATGTTTTGATTTTTCATAAAAAAACATTGCATTCATATAGAACTGCAGGTATATTTAGGATATGAGCATCATGTTTTGAAAGAATTTTTGAAAGATTGCACACATATAGGTGGTACCAAATTAGGCATACATGCATTACTATAATGTATTCCCTTTGCACATGTGCACAATATTTGAAAAATTGGATGTACACATGATGGATGATATAATATGCGAGGGATTATTTGATTTTACCCTTACCAAATTTCGGGGACGAAAATTTTAAAGTGTGGGAGAATGTAACACGCCACATTTTTTTAATCTAAAAATGTCTATATACATGGTGGTGATGTGCAGTTCAAATTAATACATACAATGAAGAGAAGAAAATTTATACGGTAACATTTTATGTAACAGAAAGGATAATAAAACAAATATACTTAATCCAATTATTAGGGATTAGGTAAAATGGACATCACCATTGCGTCCGCCTCGAAATTCTAGTTTAGATGGACACCAAGTTTGCATAAAAAGAATAACGTATGAAAAAGTTATAAGCAATAGAAGTTTGTATACATGTAAGATTAAGCACGTATATATATAACCATCCCAGAAATTCAAACCGTTTCAAATTCAGTCAAAATTGGGCTGAACGGGAAATTTCCCGCTCAGATGTGTTGACCCTCTTAAGGGGGGTCGACATAGGTGTTGACGCCCTTTAAGGGGAATCGACATAGGGTGTCTATACCATAAACAGATCTGGGCTCTGTTCGTTTGTGTGCATCTGGACAGATTTGTGGCTCCATTCTTGACCTACCTACTATATAATAGACCCTAGACTCATGGTTTTATTTGTCTAATTCAATGACAACGACGAAGTGCTACTTCAACATAGATTTCTCTAGTCTTTTCCCTTTTCAAGCTATTAGAGGAATTCAAACCTGGAGATTTGGGTTTCTACTTCAGCAATTCCTCTTTCTCTTTTAGTCGCAACAAATCTATGCAGATTTTAGATCTCTTAACCAAGTAAGGTAATCCCTTGATCCAATCTACTATTCAATTTACTTCTTAGTTCCTCTCTTCTTCATTTCGAAGAAAAAGTTAATTACCAGTTCATTTTATTAGGCTTGGAAATCGAATTAATGCGGGAATGAAAAACTATGAATAAAAGAACAGATCAAATCTAAAGGTCTTTGGAAAGCATGCTGGTGAGTGGGTTTAAATCACCCTTATGAACAATTATATGCAGATCATTCAGCAATTCCCCAAAAATTAAAATGCTTAATTTAATTAAAATCTTGTGGTTTATACTTTTGCTTATTCTGTTCTCTTTCCCGTTCCTTTTCTTATATAGACTAGGATAGTTTCGAGCCTAGTCCAGATCTTGCCAAAAAAGGCATGCGTACGAACGATACTTGTAGTGGTGAAAGAACGTTTGGGAAATTGAAATAACTTATACGGTAGATTTTCGGAAAAACTTGTGATTTGGGGAATTGTTATATAACCTATAAAATACGGGAAATAGGGAATATCAATAATTTGGCATATAATTATAGATATTAACCTGAGACATTACTAAAAAGGTATGCAAATTTAGTTGGAACAATTAGGTGGGTTCGGAACAAAGATCATGGAAAAAAAGAGAATGGAATAAATATGAGTGTAAGTCAATCGTGTATAAATTAGATTATTGGCATAACTATGAAGTAAGTATAGTTATTATATAAGTTCAATAAAAGTCATGACTTGTAATAAATTTTAAACTAGAATTTGTGCCTAGTTGTAAGATAAACAATTTTGATTTATGTTTATCTCCGTGACTAATCAGAAATCACCTTTGTCTATGAGACTATTGTACCTATAATGTTGTATGTTAATTTGGTGATTCTTTTATGATATGTTATATACAAATCCCTAAGCTAAGCCATGTTCATATATGTTTACACATCTAGATCCACATGTTTTATATGTCTAGATCTATGTTAATTGGATCCAACTAAAATACAGGTTCACAATTGTATGCTAAATTAAATTTAGGTGGTTCTATGCCAAATTTAAAATTATATGCTATCGGCATAGATCGGTTCAAAATCATGTAAATGGTTAGTAGCATTAAATGGTATAATTTGTATACCTAGAATTTATGGACATGATTTAAATGGTAAATGGGACATGACTTGAATGATAACACTTAGGGATAATTTACATATAAACATGAACGAAAAATATGTAAATTAAATAAAAAGACGTACGTGCCTAACCCGAGGTTAGACTGAGTTGTGGTGTAAGACTGCCCGGAACTGCCCGACACAATCCAACAACCACAACAACAGGTCTAATGTGAGAGGTTGGTGCATCATGCCCAAGAAAAACCCGAGGTTAGAATGAGTTTGCGGTAGAAGCCTGCCCGGAACCGCCCGACACATCTAGCAACTGCAAACAACAGTTCTAATGTGAGAGGTTAAGGCATTAAGGAACGAATTAATGCTAATAAACAAGACATGCTAAGAATGAGTAGGGTTAAGTTAATAAGAAACACTTAACCAATATAACATAATGAAAGAGTAGAGTTAAGTCAATAAGAAACACTTAACCAATATAACACGATGAATGAGTAGGGTTAAGTTAATAAGAAACACTTAACCAATATAACATGATGAATGATTAGGGTTAAGTTAATGAGAAACACTTAACCAATATAACACAAAGAATGAGTAGGGTTAAGTTAATAAGAAACACTTAACCAATATAACATGATGAATGAGTAGGGTTAAGTTAATGAGAAAACAGTTAACCAATATAACATGATGAATGAGTAGGGTTAAGATAATAAGAAAACACTTAACCGATATAACCCGATGTGTGGGAAGGTTACGTTAACAGACAACACTTAACCAATATTACATGAACAAAGTGGATAGGGTTAAGGCAAAATTTAACCAACATTACATATTGACTTGATGAATGGGAGGTTTAAGTACATATCAGGTCGGTGGGTAATATTTGTATATATAGGCCCAAAAACTTAGCTATTAAATATACATGCTTAAAGCAGTAGAAGGGGTTAAGTACATATCGGGTTGGTGTGTAATATTAGTATATATAGGCCCACAAACTTTACCAATACAACGTGTTAATTAAACAGATGGATGGTGTTAGGTCAAATTGGGAACACTTAACCATTATAACGTGTTGATTAGGAAACCCTAGTAACGGGGACCCATTTCAGCAGTAACCCACATAGATGTATCATGATACCTGAACTTGGCAGGGTGGGGCACGATTACTGGGCTGATTATAAGCGGTCAAAACAAACGGCGAGTGGTGCATCAGTGTAGGTTCCGACGGAGTACGGGCGTGCACGTACCCCGGAGTGGAAAAAGCAGGCACTGGGCATCAGTATTCATACACTGTGCATCTTGAATTATGTCGGGTTGTCACCATAGGGATTGATACACCCCATGGTGGGACCAGCACATGTATCTACAAACAAGCGGAGCCGAATGACACAAATATAAATATCTGCGAGTAGAAGCCGATCGATGATGGGATCATTTTATTATGAGTACATGAGGCTAGTAGTTGCAGAGAAATAGAAATGGATATGATAGCGTACTCAGTTTTTCTTACCTTACCTTATTTTATGTTATTTTGTTACTGTGGTATCACGGAGCAGACCGTGCAAGTAGGGTGCCACGGAGTGTACCTCAGTTTGGGGGTAGCTACATATACATTATATTAGGACAATCTACTAAGGAGTAGATGGGTACGACGGGTGTGTGAAAGCCTTGAGTGCTAATGACACAAATAACTTAATAAGAAAGAAAATGTAATTGAACGGTATATGTAGGATTATCCAGGAAGTGTAATTTAAATTCATTCACACAGAACTTATGTTCTGACCCCCTCCTCATAATATTCGCAGGTTAGGTTCATGACAGGGACTGCATAGCTTTGGATACTGGTTTAGCAATATTATTGTTAAGGTAAAGTTATATCTTAATTACACTATATTCTCCTTCCGCTGTGAGATGTGTTTCGAACTCTGACATGTTTTATGTCCCTGCCTTTTCTACAGGATACCAGAGAAAACCAACTCGGTTTCAACGGACTGGATTTTTGAAAAAAATCGGTCTGTCGGAGCACGAGTTATTACATCTAGTATCAGAGCTTAGGTTTAGTGTTCCCAGGGAAATAATGAGTGGGCGTACTTGTGTTTTCTAAAATATAAATATAGATATACTTAGATTAATCGAGGACTCACTTGCAAAAGAGGAAATGATTTTAGATGAAATATTTCCTGTGCATGCTAGAATGGAGAATAGGGAAATTCTTTTAGAAGAAACAAAAGTGTACAAAATAATGGATATTTAAGATTTTCTATCCCACGGAAGACGATAATATGTTTAATTATAGAATTGGAACGGATACAAGGAAGGGATAAGTGGTCCCTAGTAAACCCGTCAGAAATTAGAAACAGTGGGACACAGGGAATGGAGATGGATCGTCAAGCAAGAATACGTCTGAACGAGAAGACGAGAAAAAAAGAAGGGGTCGATGCCTTGGTCGATACCCCAGAAGGGGGGTCGACATAGGTGTCGACACCCCTTCAGAGGGGTCGACATAGGTGTCAACCCCCCCATGTCAGAAAAAATATAAAATTAAGGCCGAAGCCTTTGTCCCCCATTCCACCCAGCACCCTCCAGCCAGCCGAAAACCCAATTTCACCACCCCTTTCCAAGCCCACCACCACTTCAAAACACCACCGTTTCCCAAAAGTTTGGTACCAAATCGAAGCTAGCGACGCCCTCTACCCGGATCTACACAAATTCCCTCTCTATTCGAAGAGAAATCTCCATGGAAGAACAGCCCTCTCTTCTTGCCTCTTTTACCCATTTAACTCCGCAAGAAACTGCATGGTGTAGCAATCGGAGGGAGATAGTCAAAGCATACGAGGCAACCGCGGGATTGAATCTTTTACTAGGGCGACCGGTCAAGTTTGGGGATTTCATATGAACCCCGTTGGAAACAATTTTCATGGCAGCGGGTTTGACTGCGATCTTGGATGTCAACATAGTAGAGCAGAAAGGATATAAAAGGTTAGTTCGCCTTTTTGACGCTAATTTAGTTATTGGGCAAGATGACCATGGAATAATTTCTTATGAGTCTGAGGTAAAAGGGACCATGATTAGGTTTAATGAAGTACAATTTGGAGATATGCTTGGTATTCGTGGGTTTGAACTCAATTTGGAAGACGTAGATATGACTGATATGACTTTTTGGCTTAGAATTCTCTTTAATATATATCAGAGGGAGTAGGATATGGCTCATTTGCGCCCTATAGCTAGATTAGTCATACAGATTCTAGAGTATAATCTTGTTGTTAAGACTGGGGGTTTCGATAAGATTTCCCACGCAGTTAAACTTGCTACCTATGTCATCTTTGCGGGACTTCACATGAATTGGGCCCGCACCATTTTACAATATTACGAGGCTACTAGGGAGGCGAGGCAGACCAATATCGCTTATGGAAATTTGTGGATAGTAGTGTTTACTCGATACCATGTCCCTCTAGCCAAAGAAAGTTATATATCACCCTCCTCTCACCCTTCCTGCATCATAGATTTAGGTGCATTGTCTAGGATGCATATTGAGCTACGGGAATTAGCGGACTTAGACCCTCAGCCCATGGAACATGAGGGTGAATAAGAAGAAGAAGGGGGAATGCAGGAGGAGGGGTATGCACACGATTTTGGATACTAGCCCACACCAAAGAGGGAGCCCCACTATGCACCATTAGGAGTGTAACGACCCGTATTCTACACATCATAGGATCGTAGAATATTTATTTCTTTCCCATGTGAAGGCGTATGGTCATGTAACTTTGCGAAACATCTATTAGAGTCATTTCCCATGTTCATGATTTTTGTCGATTTTTAAATGACCATTTTGCCCCTAGTTGGTACTTTTTTGGCCATAATTTTTGATTCGAAAGGAATTTTGACTTGAAACCACTTCCAGTAGATTCGTTTGATGGTTTACCTTTCCGTAGAGTGGTCATAATAACCAAACGGACTTACCGTTTGGGAGATATGGCTGAAATAAGGTTTGGAGGGTGAAAAACTGCTTAACTGGGCCAAATCGGATGATTAGTGAGTAGGCCCATAACCCATTTCGGGATTGGGGTTATGGGAAGGCTGAAATGAGATGGAGAATCATTCCATTTCAGTTTTCTAGCCTCCACTTATCACCAAGGAAACCTAAAAATGGCCTCCAACCTCTAAATCACCTCCAAATCATCTTTTAATCAAGGATCAAGCTTAACAACCTCTAATCAAGGAAGATCTACACCAAATCGACATTGGAGCCGCTGTTTAGTATTGGGATTTGCATCAAATCAGAGATTTATTTCAGATCTTAGTTTAATTGTGGCTAAGGTGAGTGATTTGCAAAGTTTTGCACTAATTATGGCTAAGTAAGGGTAATTAGTGTTAATTAGCGGATTTATACACTGATAAATCCGGGGAAAAATGTTCATAAATTCCTAAATGATGTTTTAGACCTCTGATATGAATTTGGGTTAATTTGGTTAAGTTTTGCTAATCCTATCATTAGTTTCACCTAAACATGCTTAAAGGGAAATATGGGGTTTTGGGTATGTTTGATCCATTTTAACCTATCATATTGATGTTTTGATGTTTGTGGTTGATTATGCATGTTGCTGTGACTGTATGATATGCTTTGTGATTGATTTCAATAGTTAGAATGGTCGAAAACGTCGTCGAACGGCGTAAACACTTGCTGGAACAACTTCAGAAAGCAGTGCAGGTTCCGGATCGGATCGGATATGGGGGCGCTCGGATCGGATATGTTGAACTGGGCAAGGAATCCGATCGGATCGGAACCCGACACTCGAGAAAATTGGCAAAAAGGAAGGCCACGCTAACTGAACTGGGATCGGATCGGATTAAGGAGGAGGGATCGGAGCGGATAGAGGAGGATGGATCGGATCGAAGCACGTGAAGGATGAGGAGGCGGATTGGAGCGGAAGCATGAACTAGAGGGGGAATGGCACCCGACCCGACCCGAAGTGAAGCACCCGACCCGACCCAAGGAGAAACACCGGACCCGAACCGTACCAGAAGAAGACCCGACCCGAACTGATGGAGGATACCCGACCCGAACCGACGGCTTGAGGAGGAACCCGACCCGACCCAGTATTGACCAATAACTCGAGATGCAAAGGTAGTCCAATATGGGAAGTTAGAGCTCAGGATCCCGTTGAGAACCGATGAGTTCACTTCATGGTTTGACTTTGCTGCGGGACGTGTGCTAAGGAGTTGTCGACGTTCATAACTTCAATTCACCACTAAAAATGAATGATGGGCTACTTATCAGTGCAGTAGAGTCATTGCGACTCGAGGGGCAAGGTGATGGTAGCAAGACTACGTTATCAGTGCAGTAGAGTCATTATGACTTGAGGGGCAAGGTGATGCGTAGTAAGACTATGAGCCAGCGCAGATGGGGTGAATAACTCCATGGGACAAGTGGACATAGTAAGGATTGGTAAGACTATGAGCCAGCGCAGATGGGGCGAATAACTCCATGGGGCAAGTGGACATAGTAAGGATTGGTAAGGCTATGAGCCAGCGCAGATGGGGTGAATAACTCCATGGGGCAAGTGGACATAGCAAAGGATTAGTGGCTACGTTATCAATGCAGTGAAGCCATTTATGACTTCATGGGGCAAAGTGATCGTAGCAAGGGTGGGTGATCGAAGTGGTGAATATCGTATGCTTTACGCACTGAGTGAGAGATGTGAGGATGGATGCTATAATTGATTGTTTGCCATCACTATGACATGCACACCTCCCCCACCTCCGTATCTTTACACCGTTTGATATGGCACCTTAGAGTGTTGTACAGTATGTAGTGCTAACTCTTTGGTTGCAGGTCCAGGTTCAGGTATGTTTTAGTCTACCTGTTATTGTTCACTTTAGATGCTTATCGCTCATACCAGGCTTTATGTCTGACCCAGAGTTTTATGTCTCCTCTTATTACTCTGGGTGCTCACACGAGCAGGCTAGAGACAGGTTAGCTGGTGATGCGCGAGTAGCTGATTCGGAGGCGGGCAAGAGGCTTCCACCTATGATATATATATATATACACATTCTCCCTGTGTCGTTGGTGGTCGCTACTTGGGCATTAGTAGTGTACCTCCTTTATCTTGCTTTTGCTTTGAGACAGTTGAAAAGTTGTAATAAGCTATATTTTGGGTTTCCGCTGCTATGATGCTTAGTTCTGGTTTATAGCTTATGCACTGTCTTTCCTGTTTTATGTCAAGTATGTTATTATTATATTTTGTTCTATGCGCTGTGAGACATTCTACAGGTTCTTTGTATGTTTATTTCCTTCTTCCCTTTCCTTTTGACGACTCGTTCCACACTAACTGAACATGTGTACAGCGCACCTTTGGAGTAAATGTCGGTTGGTGCGGGGCGGGCCGTCACACTTGGTATCAGAGCTCTAGGTTGCGTAGTTAACCTAGGGAAAGACACTAGGGAGAGATAGTACGTATATGAGAGCGCGTATTTGTGATTACTTTGGTTTTCAAAAGCTATATATATATATACTATTGGTAGTATAAGAATGAAGTCGCACTGCACTAGCACCAATATGGGGTCGTTAATCGTTTCCCTTTTTCAGATTAACGATGAGCCGAGACACGAGGGGTGCTGGTAGAGGGACCAACCAGGGGAATGCCGCTGACATGAGGGCGATGTTTACGAACCTCATGAGAGACATTCTTAGAGAAGTGCAAGGGGCAGTTCCCAATCCCGGAGTTGGTGTTGGCCCAGTAGTGCAGGCGCCTAGGGTCGATTTCGCCAAGTTGTGCAAGGATTACACTAACCTTGGTGGGAAGCCGTTCCACGGGACGGAGTCGGCCATAGATGCTCAAGATTGGATGGATAGCCGTGATCGTATCTTTGATGACTTGGGTCTTGAGGATGCGATGAAGAGAAGGCTAGCGTCTCGTCAGCTGCAAGGGCGAGCGATGAATTGGTGGAATGCCATTAGAACAGCTACTCCAGAGGACCAGGTTACTTGGGTTCAGTTCAAGGCTCGCTTTAGCGAGAAGTTTATTCCAGCTTCCCAGAAGTCGGTATTGTTCAAGAGGTTCTTGGAACTTAAGCAGAACGGAAGGGCAGTTTCTGATTATATTGCCGAGTTCGACACTTTGTCGAAGTATGGGCTGTCTCTCATTGACACTCCTGAGAAGAAAAATGAGAAGTTCATTACTGGCTTGGATGGATACTTGGGGGAAAGGCTTATCAATCACATCGATGAGACTTTTGAATCGATCGTGGGGAAAGCTTTGAGATCAGAGAGTCTTTACCCTAAGTCAAAGACTAAGGCTGCATCTGCAGAAGGGACAAAGCCGCAAGCAGGTGGTGGAGGCAAGAATAACTCTCAGAATAAGAGGAAGCAGGACCAATCTAAGGGTGGTCAGAAAAAGAGCAAGAAGGATGTTGAGTGCTTCAGCTGTGGTAAGAAGGGCCATTATGCTAAAGATTGTCGGGCCAAGCCAGCGGATAAGAAGTGCTTCAACTGTGGTCTAGTGGGACATTTCAAGGATAAGTGTCCGCAACCTCTTAAAGAGAAGCAGATTGTGAAAGCATATGATATTGATGCTATTCCTTCTTCGTCGAATGCCCCAACTGCGGCGGAGAAAGGAAAGAATGTTGTTATTCAAGGTATGCTTTCTATTTATGATGTACTAGTTCGAGTTTTGTTTGATACTGGGGCTTCCCGTTCCTTCATATCTAGTGACCTGGTAGATAGGTTGGGACTGGAACCCGAGATAGTCGATAGACCATTGGTTGTGACGAACCCGATTGGTGGTTCGACTAGTCTTAGTATGATTTGCAGGAATTTATTCTTATCGAGTCATGGATGTATGTTTGTTTGTGATTGCTTTGTTTTGGGCTTTACTGGGTATGGCATTATATTGGGAGTCGATTGGCTCCAAAGATACGGGGTGGTGGTAGACTGTGAGGGCTTTTTGGTGACAGTGAGGGCGGATGATGGGCGGAGGGTAGTGTTTGGTAGTCTACCTAGTGATGGGGTTATGGCTAGTTTTGTAAATTCCCTCGACATCCCGCAGGATGAGTTGTCAGATGTGCCCGTGGTTGGCCAGTTTCTGGACGTCTTCGAGGAGGTGACTGGGCTTCCACCACACCGAGAGATTGAGTTCCGTATTGATTTAGTGAAAGATGCCAGATCTATAGTGATGCCACTTCGTCGTATGGCACCAAGGGAGCAGCGAGAGCTCGGGGTGCAAGTCAGCAATCTTTTGAAGAAGGGATTTATTAGAAGGAGTGTCTCCGAGTGGGGAGCACCAGTTGTGTTTGCCACTAAGGCAGATGGTTCCCTTCGTTTGTGTGTGGACTATCGCGAGTTGAATAGGGTGACGAGGAAGAATAAGTATCCTCTACCGCGGATAGATGATTTGTTTGATCAACTGGAAGGAGCAAGAGTGTTCTCCCAGTTGGACCTCGCGACAGGATTTCATCAGCTACGAGTAGCGGATGAGAGTGTTCCGAAAACGGCATTTAGGACGCCGTCTGGATTTTATGAGTGGTTGGTCATGCCATTTGGGTTGACCAATGCACCAGCCTACTTTGTGGATCTTATGAATCGAGTATTCAGAGATCAGTTGAATAAGTTTGTTCTTGTGTTCGTGGATGATATCCTTGTTTACTCAAGGACAGAGGAGGAACACAAGGGACACTTGAGGATAGTGATGGAGGTGTTGAGGAAACACCAATTGAAAGCGAAATTCTCTAAGTGTCATTTTTGGAGAAGGGAAGTGAGATTCTTGGGTCATGTTGTTTCAGAGAGTGGTATTGTCGTGGACCCTACGAAGGTGGCTACGGTACAGGATTGGCCTACGCCCAAGAATGTAACGGATGTAAGAAGTTTCTTAGGATTAGCTGGATATTATCGAAAGTTTATCCAGGACTTCTCCAAGATAGCAGCACCGTTGACTCAATTGACTAAGAAGAATCAGTCCTTCGTCTGGGACGGAGTGTGTGGGGATGCCTTCAAGAGTCTAAAGGAGAAGTTGACGCGTGCGCCTGTGTTAGTCATTCCTAAAGGGAATGAAGAGATGACGGTATACACGGATGCTTGTGGTACCGGACTGGGTGCTGTATTGATGCAAGGAGGTAGGGTTGTAGCTTATGCTAGTCGACAGCTAAAGCCGCATGAGAAGAAGTATCCTACCCATGATTTAGAACTAGCAGCGATCGTGTTTGCGCTGAAGATGTGGAGACATTATCTCTTGGGAGAAAGATTTGAGTTGTTTACTGATCATAAATCGTTAAAGTATCTCTTCTCCCAGAAGGATCTGAATCTCCGTCAGCAGAGATGGTTAGAGTTCTTGGCTTCGTATGATTTTGATATCGCATACACGCCTGGGAAAGGTAATGCGGTAGCCGATGCCTTGAGTAGGAGACATGCCAGTTTAGGGGCAATGTTTCTTGAGTGGAAGAAACTGGAGTATATCGCGGGGTTTGATTTCAGACCAAAGTGCGACTTAGATCCAGTTATGTTAGCAAGTTTGACGATCAGACCCACTTTGATTGAGCGGATCGGCTCTAGTTAGAGGGACGATCCTAACCTATTGGAAATCATCTCCAAGTTAGAGATGGGTATCGATGAGGAGATGAATGTGTATGGGCTTGATCGAGATGGATGGCTTCGGAAGAATGGAAGACTAGTTGTGCCCAACGTGAATGGTTTGAGAGATGAAGTGCTTAGAGAATGTCATCACTCAAAACTGACTATACATCCCAGGGGTAATAAGATGTATCGAGACATGAAGCAAACCTACTACTGGGAAGGGATGAAAAGAGACGTTGAGAAGTTTATATCCAAATGCATGAATTGCCAGCTAGTTAAAGCCGAGCAAAAGAAGCCTAGTGGTTTGTTGCAACCATTAGAAATTCCCGAATGGAAATGGGAGCAAGTCTCGATGGATTTCATCGATGGCTTACCAAGGACTAGATCGGGATATGATAGCATTTGGGTAATTGTGGATCGATTGACTAAAAGTGCAAGGTTTATACCAGTCAAATCGACCAGGACGGCAGCCAAGTTGGCAGAATTGTATATGAAGTGGGTAGTGAGATTTCATGGAGTACCCAAAAGCATTGTGAGTGACCGAGACCCGTTGTTCACTAGTGGGTTTTGGAAGAGCTTACAAAAGGCTCTAGGGTCAGGATTACATCTCAGTACCGCATATCATCCTCAGACCGACGGTCAGATGGAGAGGGTGAATCGTATATTGGAAGATCTCTTGAGAGCTTGTATATTGGATTTTGGTGGATCATGGGATGACCATTTGCATCTAGTAGAGTTTGCATATAATAATAGCTACCAATCCAGTATCGGTATGGCTCCATATGAAGCTTTGTACGGAAGACCGTGCAACTCACCATCATGTTGGATAGAGACTGGCGAGAAGTTTATGCTTGGACCAGATGTGGTGAGAGAAACTTCAGATAAGATTAAGATCATTCAGCAACGAATGAAAGCTGCCCAAGATAGGCAGAAGAGTTATGCTGATAAGAGGAGAAGAGACTTGAAATTCTCCGTTGGTGACTTGGTGTTTGTCAAGATCTCTCCGTTAAAGAGCGTGATTCGATTTGGCAGGAGAGGCAAGTTGGCACCAAGATTTGTTGGCCCATTCCCTGTTCTTGAACTAGTCGGGAATTTGGCATATAGAGTTGGCTTACCAGAGAAAATGGCGGGAGTTCACAATGTATTTCATGTTTCCCAACTAAGGAAGTTCGTTCACGACTCAGATATGACTATTTCACCTGATCAGTTAGAGGACTTCGAAGTAGAACCCGAGGCGGTTGGGAACCGCAAGCCGATTCGTATTGTGGGACACGATACGAAGCAACTTCGAAGGAAGGCGGTGAAGCTAGTCAAGGTTCAGTGGGGCGAGGACGAGAATGAGTGTACTTGGGAGACAGAGGAGTGCATTAGGAAGGCATATCCAGAACTCTTTGCCTGGTAAGATTTACTTTGCAATTTAGTTTTCCGCATGCTAGGGTAGACTTGTTTTGCTTGTTTGCATGTTTGATTGTTGTTTTATGATTGATAGGCATGCGGGACCTTTGTGTGTGTTTTGATTAGGAAATTTCGGGGGCGAAATTTCTTAAGGGGGGAAGAGTGTAACGACCCGTATTCTACACATCATAGGATCGTAGAATATTTATTTCTTTCCCATGTGAAGTCGTATGGTCATGTAACTTTAGGAAACATCTAATAGAGTCATTTCCCATGTTCATGATTTTTGTCGATTTTTAAATGACCATTTTGCCCCTAGTTGGTACTGTTTTGGCCATAACTTTTGATTGGAAAGGAATTTTGACTTGAAACCACTTCCATTAGATTCGTTTGATGGTTTACCTTTCCGTAGAGTGGTCATAATAGCCAAACGGACTTACCGTTTGGGAGATATGGCTGAAATAAGGTTTGGAGGGTGAAAAACTGCTTAATCGGGCCAAATCGGGTGATTAGTGAGTATGCCCATAACCCATTTCGGGATTGGGGTTATGGGAAGGCTGAAATGAGATGGAGAATCATTCCGTTTCAGTTTTCTAGCCTCCACTTATCACCAAGGAACCCTAAAAATGGCCTCCAACCTCTAAATCACCTCCAAATCATCTTTTAATCAAGGATCAGGCTTAGCAACCTCTAATCAAGGAAGATCTACACCAAATCGACATTGGAGCCGCTGTTTAGTATTGGGATTTGCATCAAATCAGAGATTTATTTCAGATCTTAGTTTAATTGTGGCTAAGGTGAGTGATTTGCATAGTTTTGCACTAATTATGGCTAAGTAAGCGTAATTAGTGTTAATTAGCGGATTTATACACTAATAAATCCGGGAAAAATGTTCATAAATTCCTAAATGATGTTTTAGACCTCTGATATGAATTTGGGTTAATTTGGTTAAGTTTTTCTAATCCTATCATTAGTTTCACCTAAACATGCTTAAGGGGAAATATGGGGTTTTAGGTATGTTTGATCCATTTTAACCTATCATATTGATGTTTTGATGTTTGTGGTTGATTATGCATGTTGCTGTGACTGTATGATATGCTTTGTGATTGATTTCAATAGTTAGAATGGTCGAAAACGTCATCGAACGGCGTAAACACTTGCTGGAACAACTTCAGAAAGCAGTGCAGGTTCCGGATCGGATATGGGGGGGCTCGGATCGGATATGTTGAACTGGGCAAGGAATCCGATCGGATCGGAACCCAACACTCGAGAAAATTGGCAAAAAGGAAGGCCACGCTAACTGAACTGGGATCGGATCGGATTAAGGAGGAGGGATCAGAGCGGATAGAGGAGGATGGATCGGATCGAAGCACGTGAAGGATGAGGAGGCGGATCGGAGCGGAAGCATGAACCGGAGGGGGAATGGCACCCGACCCGACCCGAAGTGAAGCACCCGACCCGACCCAAGGAGAAACACCCGACCTGAACCGTACCAGAAGAAGACCCGACCCGAACCGATGGAGGATACCCGACCCGAACCGACGGCTTGAGGAGGAACCCGACCCGACCCAGTATTGACCAATAACTCGAGATGAAAAGGTAGTCCAATATGGGAAGTTAGAGCTCAGGATCCCGTTGGGAACCGATGAGTTCACTTCATGGTTGGACTTTGTTGCGGGACGTGTGCTAAGGAGCTGTCGACGTTCATAACTTCGATTCACCATTAAAAATGAATGATGGGCTACTTATCAGTGCAGTAGAGTCATTGCGACTCGAGGGGCAAGGTGATGGTAGCAAGACTACGTTATCAGTGTAGTAGAGTCATTATGACTTGAGGGGCAAGGTGATGCATATTAAGACTATGAGCCAGCGCAGATGGGGTGAATAACTCCATGGGGCAAGTGGACATAGTAAGGATTGGTAAGACTGCGGCGAATAACTCCATGGAGCAAGTGGACATAGTAAGGATTGGTAAGGCTATGAGCCAGCGCAGATGGGGTGAATAACTCCATGGGGCAAGTGGACATAGCAAAGGATTAGTGGCTACGTTATCAGTGCAGTGAAACCATTTATGACTTCATGGGGCAAAGTGATCGTAGCAAGGGTGGGTGATCGAAGTGGTGAATATCGTATGCTTTACGCACTGAGTGAGAGATGTGAGGATGGATGCTATGTTTGATTGTTTGCCATCACTATGACATGCACACCTCCCCCACCTCCGTATCTTTACACCGTTTGATATGGCACCTTAGAGTGTTGTACAGTATGTAGTGCTAACTCTTTGGTTGCAGGTCCAGGTTCAGGTATGTTTTAGTCTACCTATTATTGTTCACTTTAGATGCTTATCGCTCATACCAGGCTTTATGTCTGACCCAGAGTTTTTTGTCTCCTCTTATTACTCTGGGTGCTCACACGAGCAGACTAGAGACAGGTTAGTTGGTGATGCGCGAGTAGCTGATTCGGAGGCGGGCAGGAGGCTTCCACGTATGATATATATATACACATTCTCCCTGTGTCGTTGGTGGTCGCTACTTGGGCATTAGTAGTGTACCTCCTTTATCTTGATTTTGCTTTGAGATACTTGAAAAGTTGTAATAAGCTATATTTTGGGTTTCCGCTGCTATGATGCTTAGTTCTGGTTTTTAGCTTATGCACTGTCTCTCCTGTTTTATGTCAAGTATGTTATTATTATATTTTGTTCTATGCGCTGTGAGACATTCTACAGGTTCTTTGTATGTTTATTTCCTTCTTCCCTTACCTTCTGACGACCCGTTCCGCGCTAACTGAACATGTGTACAGCGCACCTTTGGAGTAAATGTCGGTTGGTGCGGGGCGGGCCGTCACAAGGAGGATCAGATCCACATCAGTAGACATAGCAGGCTTGGAGTGGTGCTCAGACCCCAAAAGTATCAGGATGGGATACTTGGACCTCTAGGGAGAAAGATTGGAGAGACGAGCCAAGGGCAATCTCTGAGCGACAGACTCAGTTGACGAGGGAGCATCAGGATATGTTGAGAGGGCAGCAAGAGATGCTTAGGACATAGGTTGAGTTTGGCCAGACACAACAGCAGATTATATAGAAGATGTACACCTCCCAGTAGTGCTTTGACCAGATGGAGGCTGGGATGCAGAATTTACAGTTGGAGGTTAGAGACGGGCATAGGCAGAAGGAGGAGCATCCAGATAGGGTTAAGGGAAAGATTGATGGACTGGAGAACCTCATCCGCGGTTTCTTTGGTTAGAGCCCTAACCCCCATTCTAGGATCATTGTGGCAGTATGATCTTAAGAATCTTATGATGTAGTGTATGATTATCTCATTTTTATTTATCTAGTTATAGCAACGATGTATTAAAACTTATTTTAACATAGTAGAATCTATGGGTTTGTTTGATTAAGTATAAGAAAATATTCCGCCGTGATTAATTCTTCGTACATAAAGACACTGTGTCTTAAAGAGAATAATATGATGACGAAGAAAATGGGAGTTTAAGAATAACTGAATACAAATGAAATTATTATGAGAAAGGTAAGTAAAAGAGTAATTTTCCGTTACAAAATATAAGGAAATCAAAATTTAGGAACATTAGATTTTTCTAACTATTGAAACTTAAAGTTGGTTAGTAGGATTTTGGATGCAATAATTGAGTGAACTATGCTTTTATTCTGTAGGAGTATGGGAAAATTTGGGTGAAAAATGTTTTGATTTTTCAAAAAAACATATTGCATTCATATAGAAATGCAGGTATATTTAGAATACGAGCATCATGTTTTGAAAGAATTTTTGAAAGATTGCACACATATAGGTGGTACCAAATTAGGCATACATGCATTACTATGATGTGTTTCACTTTGCACATGTGCACAATGTTTTAAAATTTGGATGTACACATGATGGATGATATAATATGCGAGGCATTATTTGATTTTACCCTTACCAAATTTCAAGGACGAAATTTTTAAAGGGTAGGAGAATGTAACACCCCGCATTTTTGTAATCTAAAAATGTCTATATATAGATGGTGGTGATGTGTAGTTTAAATTAATAGATACAATGAAGAGAAGAAAATTTATGCGGTAACATTTTATGTAATAGGATGGATAATAAAACAAATATACTTAATCCAATTATCAGGGATTAGGTAAAACGGACATCACCATTACGCCCGCCTCGAAATTCTGGTTCAGATGGACACCAAGTTTGCATAAAAAGAATAACGTACAAAAAAGTTATAAGTAATAGAAGTTTGTATACACGTAAGATTATGCATGTATATATATAACCATCCCAGAAATTCAAACCGTTTCAAATTCAGTCAAAATTGGGCTGAGCGGGAAATTTCCCGCTCAAATGTGTCGACCCCTCTTAAGGGGGGTCAACATAGGTGTCGACCCCCCTTAGGGGAGTCGACATAGGGGTCGACTCCCATAAACAGATCTGGGCTCTGTTCGTTTGTGCGCATCTGGACAGATTTGTGGCTCCATTCTTGACCTACCAGCTATATAATAGACCCTAGACTCTATTTGTCTAATTCAACGACAACGACGAAGTGCATATTCAACATAGTTTTCTCTAGTCTTTTCCCTTTTCAAGCTATTAGAGGAATTCAGACCTGGAGATTTGGGTTTCTACTTCAACAATTCCTCTTTCTCTTTTAGTCGCAACGAATTTATGCAGATTTTAGATCTCTTAACCAAGTAAGGTAATCCCTTGATCTGATCTACTATTCAATTTACTTCTTAGTTCCTCTCTTCTTCATTTCGAAGAAAAAGAATTAATTACAAGTTCATTTTATAAGGCTTGGAAATCGAGTTAAAGCGGGAATGAAAAACTATGAATAATAGAACGGATCAGATCTAAAGGTCATTGGAAAGCATGCTGGTGAGTGGGTTTAAATCACACTTATGAATAATTATATGAAGATCGTTCAGCAATTCCCCAAAAATTAAAATGCTTAATTTAATTAAAATCTTGTGGTTTATACTTTTGCCTATTCTGTTCTCTTTCCCGTTCCTTTTCATTTATAGACTAGGCTAATTTCAAGCCTAGTCCAGATCTCGCCAAAAAAGGCATGCGTACGAACGATACTTGTAGTGGCGAAAGAATATTTGGGAAATTGAAATAACTTATACGGTAGATTTTGGGCAAGACTTGTGATTTGGGGAATTGTTATATAACCTATAAAATACGGGAAATAGGGAATATCAATAATTTGGCATATAATTGTAGATATTAACCTGAGACGTTACTGAAAAGATATGCAAATTTAGTTGGAACAATTAGGTGGGTTCAGAACAAAGATCATGGAAAAAAAAGAGAACGGAATAAATATGGGCGTAAATCAATCGTGTATAAATTAGATTATTGGCATAACTGCGAACTAAGTATAGTTATTATTCAGGTTCAATAAAAGTCATGAATTGTGATAAATTTTAAACTAGAATTTGTGCCTAGTTGTAAGATAAACAATTTTGATTTATGTTTATCTCCGTGACTAAGCTGAAATCACCTTTGTCTATGAGACTATTGTACCTATAATGTTGTATGTTAATTTGGTGATTCTTTTATGATATGTTATATACAAATCCCTAATCTAAGCCATGTTCCTATATGTTTACATGTCTAGATCCACATGTTTTATATGTTTAGATCTATGTTAATTGGATCCAACTAAAATACAGGTTCACAATTGTACGCTAAATTAAATTTAGGTGGTTCTATGCCAAATTTAAAATTATATGCTATCGGCATAGATCAGTTCAAAATCATGTAAATGGTTAGTAGCATGAAATGGTATAATATATATACCTAGAATTTATGGACATGATTTAAATGGTAAATGGGCATGACTTGAATGATAACACTTAGGGATAATTTACATATAAACATGAACGAAAAATATGTAAATTAAATAAAATGATGAACATGCCTAACCCGAGGTTAGACTGAGTTATGGTGTAAGAATGCCCGGAACTGCCCGACACAATCCAACAACCACAACAACAGGTCTAATGTGAGAGGTTGGTGCATCATGCCCAAGAAAAACCCGAGGTTAGAATGAGTTTGCGGTAGAAGTCTGCCCGGAACCGCCCGACACATCCAGCAACTGCAAACAACAGTTCTGATATGAGAGGTTAAGGCATTAAGGAACGAATTAATGATAATAAACAAGACATCCTAAGAATGAGTAGGGTTAAGTTAATAAGAAACACTTAACTAATATAACATGATGAATGAGTAGGGTTAAGTTAATAAGAAACACTTAACCAATATAACATGATGAATGAGTAGGGTTAAGTTAATAAGAAACACTTAACCAATATAACATGATGAATGAGTAGGGTTAAGTTAATCAGAAACACTTAACCAATATAACAAGAAGAATGAGTAAGGTTAAGTTAATAAGAAACAATTAACCAATATAACATGATTAATGAGTAGGGTTAAGTAAATGAGAAAACACTTAACCAATATAACATGATGAATGAGTAGGGTTAAGTTAATAAGAAAACACTTAACCGATATAACCTAATGTGTGGGAAGGTTAAGTTAACAGATAACACTTAACCAATATTACATGAACAAAGTGGATAATGTTAAGGCAAAACTTAACCAACAGTACATATTGACTTGATGAATGGGAGGGTTAAGTACATATCGAGTCGGTAGGTAATATTAGTATATATAGGCCCAAAAACTTAGCCATTAAATAAACA